>JAPDSC010050257.1:641490-681089 GCA_026290005.1 Latrodectus geometricus | reverse complement strand
TAGTAAAACAGCTATTTACTTATAGCAAACCTAATAGAAATCTCGAATGGGATTCGGTGAGATCTCGATGAGATCGAAAATCGTAATGTAATAGGGACTGCAATCGCAAGAAAAATATAGAACATTTAAATTTATTGTATATAGCAAACGTAAACTGGCAACGTGAATATAATTTGGAAGTCATAAAATTTGATTTTGTAAGCAGACGACTCAATTTTAATTTAACTTATCATGAGTTAAATTAATTTTGTTAAAAGAAAAATCCATGATAAAATAAGTTAATTGTCAATAAGTAAAACTAATGAAAAAATTTTTTTGCTGTTTGTGCGCATCTTGATTGCGTCATTGGTTGTTATAAAGATTACATAATATTACATAAACACCGACCTTGCATGCGATTGATTATAATTTTCTGCTTTGTCATTTGCATTCGTCTATTTAATAAACCTGGCGAAATCTCAACTTTTCCTTTTGTTTCGTGAATTAAAGAATAATGTTAAATTTGTGAAATTAAAATATTATGATAAAGGAATGGAAAAATCGCCCCGAGGAAGGTAACTTTTATATTATGTATTTAATGTTTTGGGAATATAAAGTTTCAGAGAACAAGGATAGTTTTTTAAGAATGTGAAAAAGATTTTCTGATTTTGTCTCTTAAGTAGTTAATCGTTGTAAAATAATAAAATCTGTTGCTTATTTTTATGTTTCTTAGTTTATATTTCAAGCATACTCAACGCTTTATTTTTAATAACGCATGTTACTAATATTTAATACATATTTGATTTACTTCTAAATTAAAGAGATTTTTTTATGGTTTTAATGTTATATTTTTAACCTGCTGATCAAAGAAACTTAATTATTTTAAGTGTATTTTCAATTTATTTATTTAATTTTTTGAAGGCAAGAAATCTATAAAATGATTTTTTGTTAACTGTTTTCTGTAAAAGTATAAAAGTTTTTATTAACACATTTACTGCTAAAATTCAATTATTTATCTTATTAAAAAATATTTTAAAGATTTTCTATTTGCTTTGATTTTTTAATTAGTTTCCATGCTTTACAAAAATGATCTGGTGAATTCTGTTTGCAGTTTCATAAGATTAATGTATTTAACCAGTGTATTACAAATAGTATAGTATTTTGTCATCAAGAGAAAATCTACAAATTTTTTTACGATTGGCTAAATAAATATTAACAAAAAAGAAGGTACTATGCTCAATGCAGCATAAAAAATTATTATCTTTTGTGTTTAACTGCTCTTTTTAACAAATGTGCATTGTTACACTGCTGATTATCATATATTTTTATTGTAATACTGAAAGGACCTGTATAGAAATAACAGTTTGTGAGGAAGGAGTACTTCATGTTTTTATTTTTAAAATTTTATCATATAAATATATATTTATGACTAATGGCATTATCAACTCATAATATAAATTTTAATCATTTACATTAATAGATTTCATGGTTTAATTTTAACTGCATCAAGTATAACTGGCATTTCTTACCTACTCATGGTCAATAAATCAGTTGTCAATTGGATCAGCGGTTGGTTACACTGGTGCCCAACATCTGCTGATAGCTTGAAGGATGCAGAAATGAGAATGCTATCAAGTTAGTAGATATCATTTTTTTCTATCTTTAAATCTAGTTGATTTGTTTCATCACTTAAGGTACTTTAAATTAATTTTATTTAATTTGCATCAGTTGTATATATGGAAGCAATTTTACAGAATTCATAAAAATTGCATTTAAATTTCATTTTATGTGTGTGAATATACTTTTTATATAAATATTTATAAATTATTCAGACGTAACATGCCATTTGCATGGGAAGCTATCCTTACATGTGTAATGTCCTCTCATGCAGAACATTTAAAAAACTCTTTTTATAAATGCAGATAAGTTTTTTTTGATATAAATAAAAATATCAAGAAATTATTTTTTAAGTTTATTAAAATATACTACTCATGAACACAGGAAAGGATATGAGTTTTTCCTAATGAATTTAGCAAAATCAAAGGTTAATATATTTCTAAATATATTTCTGTAATTACTAATATACATGATAATTAACCTAATTGAATATAGTTTTCCTTTTAAACTATCAGAAGTCTTGTTAGTATTATTGATTTCAACTTTGTGCCATTATCCATTGAAATGAAAAACCAGCCTCTCTTCCTCCCTAATTTTTACTGAGAGCAATAAACATATAATTAAATTTTTTGCTCTGTAAAAAAGGAAATTTGTGTATTCAAAAACATGTGTAATAAGTTATTACTTGCAGAGAATGCTAACCTTCTAAATTTTCTTATTTTTCACAATGTTCTATAAATTTCTCTTAAAATTCCTAAAATAGGATCTTCCCATTTGAAAATAAAGTCTCCAGGTGACATTTTAAAGTCTTAAGTAGTTTTTGCTATTTCTCACCAACAAAAGTCATCATTTTGTTTTCAATTTCATAATAAATATACCATCTGGACCATTATAGTATTTTCCGGTCTGAAAGTTTGTACACTATATGATTATAGCTTCGTTTTACTGCAGCTAGCAAGATGTATGCATTGTATAAAGTTAGATATAGACAAAGTGACTGTATTAACTAGGGGTTATCATATTTCTTAAAAAATTTTACTCTAAAAACCAAAAATGTATTGCTATCTGCTTTTAATTTTACTTAATTTTGTCTACAGAGACTTGAGCAATCAATTTATTAAAAGTTAAAAAATTAAATTTATTTAAAGTAAATCTTTGATGAATTTTATTTAACAGTAATATAAAACAATATTTATTTAAATACTTATTTTAATAACCATGAGTGTTAGGATCTTTAACTGTCTCCATCTTTTCTGTTTTAATGCTGAAAGTTTCATTTTATTCAAGGTATTGCTTGACTAAAATTATTAAACTTTATTATTTTGAATAGTCATAAATATTTGATTTAATATACCATTGTAATTTGGAAGCTAATTTAAAGCTAAAATTTGTATAATATTGGCAAATCCAAGATTTTTTAAGAAATAGCTAATTATTAAAACTGATTTTACAAATAGGAACAATATATATTTTGAAGTTTTATAAAATTATAATTCTTAAGGGTTTTATTTATAAAAAGAGTATAAATTTTAAGCAATCCATCCAACATTACTGAGGACCTTGCACCATAAAACCCAACCAACATTACTGAAGCAATCAATTGAAAATATTTAAACTGTTGTCAGTAATTATAAAATGCAATAACATGTATTGTTATTAAATATCGATCTCAATTTTATAACTATCTTGCCGAGATGATAGCCAAAAAACTAGTGCTGTGACCTTTGTTTCAATAGGTCATGGGTTCCCTGATCTGAGGCATACACTTTGTACTGGCTCAGAATCCAATATAAACTGTAAGTCTTGATCTGATAAACACTTGATTACAAAAAATAACTCTAGTGTATTATAGCTTTATATAATGCAAATGATTGTTAATCATAGCAATATCAAATGTAAATTTAAAAAATAATTTCTTCACACTGTAAAAAGATGTAACTATGAATTAGAATTTGTTATGAACAAGAATTTTAGACAATAACTGCATCAAAGGTAGTTAATTGCTTCAAATATTAAATTAAAAAATATTTAATATTTATATACTTATCTAAATCTATAATAAAGTTTTCTTATGACATTTGAAAAGTGTATTGTGTTTCATGAATCAGTATAAAAATTATTTTTGTATAGCACTTATTTTCTTTCAAATATTTCTATGCTTTGAAAATTTTTAACTAAGTTTTTTTTCTAATTATTTACTCAAGTTGTGTATTAATAATTTTAAAGAATAAATAATAGGCTGTAATGAATCCCATCATGCTCTTAATTTATCCTGAGGAACTTAGGTTTCAGAAACTTTTTGTTTAGTGCTTGTTACAGCTTCTATTTAATACTAATGAATAAAAATTATAACAAACATTATATAAAATAACTATATTCATAAACAAAATTTTACTGTAAATGTGTATTTTGTACATTAATATAAGAGCTAGGAAAAATTCTAATTCTATAAAATTTTAAAAAAATTTTATTTTGAAAGTTATGTGGATGTGATAAAAGTCTGAATTACTTAGTACCATGAGAACATTTAAAAAAAACTAACACATCTGCAAAGTAGGTTTTAAATAATCACCTTACATGTTGGATTTAAAAGATTTAAAAAAAAAAAAATAAGATTAGAGTTGTGTGAGTGAGGATTATTTTTTGTTCGATCTATTTTGAAATTTAAGAAATGTGTGGAAGATTGAGTCAAGCTGCTTTGGCTTTTTAAATCATTGGACAATGTTCTCATTAAATTTTTTACTATATGGCTATATTCTGCTTATTGAACCTAAAATTAATGAACACATTAATATTAATTCTAAAACTGACAGTATTCAATTTAAATTCATATTGGTTTAGGACTTACATATAAGTTTATTATGTTGGCAATACAAAATCTCACAATTTAATTCTAAGAAGTATAGAACACATTATTGTTCGAAAAATGTAACTTTATATGTTATACTTATGCTATATTTGAGTGAGGGGAGACTTTGAGATAAATTGGATTTTGTTTAATAATATTAATACAATAATTAAATACAAGTATAGTTTGTAATAAGTCTGTGACTTAAAGAATGTGACTCTTGTTTCATTCATATTATGTGTTTAATTTGTTATTATCTATTACATTTGTAAAGCTTGCAGATGGTATTTTAAATAAGTTTTATTCTATTGGATTTAAAAACAAACAATTTAAACATGCCCCCTGCTCTCCAGACTTGATCCGCAGTGATTTTTTTTTTTTTCCAAATTAAAAAATTTGGCTTGGTGTAAAGAAATTTTCTTCAAATTCCAAGTTCATTAATGCTACAACTGGCTATTTTGATGAATTCCAAGAGTCTTTTTTTCTTGACAAGATTAAAAAAAGTTGGAACATCATGGGAAAAAGTATCATTACAAAAAAAGATCATCTTGAAAAATAATGTATTTTGGTAATGGTTTTCTTATTTCAAAGTAATGGGTGTACTGCCCTCATGAAACACCTCTAAGAAATAAAACATTTAAACCAGTTTTAATTTCATTTAAATAAAGTTACAATTAGACGATAATATTAATGTATTTTAAAAACATTTTAGAGAAGTAATTACTTTTAAATTTGTGTGTGTGTGTGTGTGTGTGTGTATATATATATATATATATATATATATATATATATATATAAATTTGTTCCCAATATCTTCCTAAAAAGTTTTTCAAAATTCCTTAATTTCCTTCCTAAAATTTCCTTTTTGACTACTGTGTACTCTGTACTAGATACTTAGTTTCTTTTATTCGAAATTTATAAGAGCTCTTTAATTTTTCAAAAAGTGAAACTGTAAAGTATTTGTCACAAATTATTTTACATATTCTATTCTTTCTAAATATAAAACATTCCATTCTTTTATATTGCATCAGATGAATTTTTTGCTATTTGTGAGTTCATTTATTTTCGTTGAAATTATTATGTTTATAAAAATTAAGGCCTTTTCTTACTAGTAGGAAAAAATGGTTAAGCTAAAAGAAAGTGAAAAGTTTAGTTATAGAGGTTCCACCACAAAACTTACCATAGTCTTGTGGTGGGATACTTCTTGTCAGAGTTCCACTCTGACAAGAGGTAAACTTGATATAAAAGATTCATAAACTAATATAAAATATTAAACTTATATACAATATAAAAGATTCATAACTTTGTGATTGTTAAACAATGAGATAAATGCTGTATTTCTGCCATCTGCTTGGATATTTGTTAAGGTGGTTTTTTGGGTGTTTTTCAGGTTTTGAATTACATAGAAAAATACCACTTATCAAAAGTCCTCTCAGTAGGTTTAGTAGTTATTAAATGCCTTATAACAGTGCTAGCTTGTTCAGTGCTCAATGTTATAAAGTTTGAATAATATCAAATAGGTTCAATGAAAGCCATCAGTTTTTAAGTTTATTATATAATGATCCCATTCTAACTGATATGTGAATTTCAAAAATGTCATCTTAAATTCCTCTAGCTTACTTGAAACCATTAAAAAATGTATATACCATATTTTCCTGTATATAATTCCCAGCAGCGCATTATGTGCAAGACCTTTTTTTTTTTTTTCCAAGTAAAAGGATAAAAAAGCATCGCATAATAGGAAGCAGCATATAATCTGTATCAATATTTTTCGGTGAATAGTATAAAATATGTATTGCTAATTATATGGGTGTCACATAAAATAGAAAAATGCACAGTATGATTAAAAATATAATAAATTGTACAGAAAAAAAAGCATTTATGAAAAAGATCTGTCTGGATCCACCTCATGGCCAACTTGAGATGAAAACACTGGATCCATCAAGAGTGATAATTTTGAAAGATTCTTGTAAAACTTATCGATATTTAGCTTCTAATAATTTTTAAAATGATGTTAGACATATTTAAAAAATATATATATTTGCTTTGTTAATATTTAAAAGAAAGTAATGGATTATTTACAAATTGCATATTTTATGCATTTTTCTTTTATAATAGCATGTGCTTTGTTTTTGATTTCACATTAACACGTTTCTCGCCATATTTTTTATTTGCTTTCGCTATAGCTTTTAATGTAAAATCTACCATGTAACTTAAAAATTTTTGCTTCCATATGTCGATATACAAATTTGAATATTTTCAAAACGAAACAGCTCACATCAAGACAAATTGCAAAGAGCAATTTAAATATCCTTATGAGGAACTGAAATCGTTTTACTCAGGTCTTGGTACTTTCTGTTATTTATTTTATAAAACATAAGCAGTATTTTGTTCAAAACTTTTGTATAAGCTTTTCTGACGGAAGAATGTTTTTTATCAGATAATCCGATGTGGCGAATAATATGCACATTGAAATTCTGAACTTTTTTAACGCATAATTCCCATATTACATACAGGTAAATATGGTTCTTGGAAAATATTGTCTTCCAGACTTATTCAGTTTTGACCTAAATTGTGACAATGTAAGGTGTAAGAATAAATAATTTGTCTTTGGATAATTTGGCTTCCTTACTTCCTTATAGGAATTTGTTCAATTCATTAACATATTGAATTTTATTAAATACTCTACTTAATTTTAGATTCTTTCTTTATATTAAATTAAAATATTTGTTTCTTCCAATGTTTTTAGTATGCATTATTGTGTAATAAGAACTTATTTCATCAAGTTAAAAAGTTAACTGTTTCACCGTAGTGTCATTACAACTCCTAACATGATTGTACTTAAAACAAATGCAATTTATCACTCTTCCTCCAAAATATTTTATTGTTTAATGTATAAAATATAACTCTGATTTTTTAAAGATGAAATTTATAGGAAATGCCTTCTGCTAGTTACCACCAATGAGAAATATTTGACATTCAAAATATGTATAGCTTTGTAAGTTGAATAATTTAAAGTATAAATCTTTTTTTCTGGGCCTAATGCTATGAGGCAAAAAAAAAAAAAAAAAAAAAAAAAAATTAAGTTTAAAGCCTCATTTTATATTTATTTATATTTGAATATCTGAAAAATTAAATATTTTTTATGCATAATGCAATCTTTATAAGATTTCCCATTACAATTTGAAAACATTTCTTTCTTTTCTTAGAGAAAATAACAGTCATAAGTTAGAATTAGTTTCATATATATCATGAAATAATCCATATTATGAAAACTTTCTCTTATGAGGTATAATTGATCACTCTTATGGTTATAAATAATCATTAATAATTTGAGATAAATAAGGTTAAAATACTTTGCAGCATCTGATATATCTTTTATGATTTTCAGTTATTTCATTATTGTCATGTTGTAGTTATTGTTAAATTGACTTGAAGTTTTTTATATTATTTAATTTTATATTTATGTAATTATTTAAAGCTATATTGTTAATAGTCAGAGTATTTAGTACTGAAAAATATTTTTTATTAAATAAAACAACCAATTATAATTATTAAAAGTCAAAATTTTCGTTTCTAATATATTTAATGAATTTTATATTTGTACTTTATTGACTTAAATTTTATTTTTTTATTTTATATTTTGGTAATTTGGTAACTGGACAGTCAGTATTCTGGTTATTAATGCAATAGTTAGTGAATTTAATTTTTTTTAGATGTTTGTGATGATTTGAAATCCACTTTAAACTATGTGTTCCAATTAAAGTAGACCTGTGCAAAAATAAAAGAACAAATCAACCCAATTAAGCCATTTTATATTTAAATTCTTCTGTTACCTAAGCCGAGCTGGTAACTGGATGAATAATGCTCTGGCTTTCTGTTCAAAAGCCCATAGCTTTGAATACCTTTTTAAGCATGGTGCTTGTAAAGATTGCTAATAATATATTATTAAGTGCAAGTCACAGTATAATAAGCAGTATATACAAAAAAATTACAAATTTCAAAAAATTATAAATTTTAAAATTACAAAATTTTTTGCAATTTCATTGATAAACTAACCAAATTTCTTTATTCTTAATGTTGCTTTGATTCTATTTTTGTATTCAAAAAATAAGAATGAATCTTTTAATTTTACTTATAATTTTTTTATATTTATGTACACACTTCTGTGTGAACATATATGTAGTTTTCTTTTTTAAATTAAAATTGAAATTTTTTAAAATTTTATTATAAGTAAAATTATACATTTTCTTTCTTTTTTTTTTTTCTTTTTTTTTTTTTTTTTTTTTTTTTTTTGTAGTAGAAACTAACTTTTGGTTCTAAATATAGAAATTTTTTTAAGAAATCCTGAGCATTTGCTTAGTACTAAAATTTAGAGTTGGAAAGAGGGGCTAGAAACAAATTAGTCATTTTTTTAAAATCTTTTAAAGGAGATGCCCAATTAAACTTCATATAACATTAATGTGTAAAATTATATTAATTCCTATGTAGGTTTCTTATATTTAAATAAAATCTCCAGAAGCTGTGTGTTATCTTTATGAAGCTCTATCAGTAGTAAGAATTGCTATTCTTTACTATTGGTTTGGTTTCAAATCAACATTTTTATATAGTAACAAGTAATAACAGAAAAATCCTAATAAATTGATACTTTAATAAAAATAAATATCTACAAAAGTTTAAAATAAGGTTCTTTTTAGCTGTATATTTTGATAAATCTATCATTTCATACATTTCAAATAAATATCAAATCTTACTTTTCAATGTATCATACTGTTTTCTTTTAGTAAATATTATATAGATAAAAAGTTTTGTTAAATTTCACTAAATGTAGTTTAGTTTTCATTCTATATAAGAGCAATGATTTTGTGATTGGATACAAATCTCTCTAATTTAACTTATTGAAATTAAATGTTTTTTCGTATGCAATTGGAAACCATGCAAGTAAATTGACCTGTTTTAAAATGTTTATATTTCTATGCATATTGTTTTAAATTAAATCTCAATTTAATTTAAATTGGTTTTAAAAAGTTTTTCATATGATTTTTCATGAATTAGCTTGGATCTTAACTGTCTTTTTTTATTTTAGTCATTTTTAAAATCTTTCATTTGCAAGATCAGATTCTGACAATTTGTGCTATTTTAAAATATTATTCTTGATTGTGTAAGATTTGAAAATATTTATTTTATTTTTACAATATCTTTCCTTTAGTATGTACGTTATTAGCATTTCATAAAAAGTTAAACAATTGTTAATATTGTTATTACATCAGATTTCTTTATCACATACTGATTTATATTTCACATTGTTCACTTAAGATATGTCTATCAGTTTTTGTTTTGATGTGAAATATTTTTATGCAAAATTTAGTGTTGTAAAATAAGTTTCAATATATTATGATAAATATTAAATGATTATTACTCAAAACTGGTCTGTTATGAGATGATATGTGTGATATTAAAAGCAAATTCAGCGATGATTCTGAATTATTGTAAACATTGTTTACATTGCTTTTTATTACTCTTGTCTAACATTTATCTAACATTTCAAAGCAAATCTTTTTAGACAAAGGAACTGATTTAAACGTTTCTAAATGCAATTATTTTGTAAAATATTATTTGTAGAAATTTTAAGTATGAAAGTAACTGATAAATTTTGTTAGATATTTTATATAGTTTTAAATGGTTAAATTTACTATATTTAACTCTTTATCTTTGAATGCGGATAACAATATTTGAAATCACTTATATTCTTTTAAAAGTGATTTTAACTTAATATTCTTAAAAATATTATAGAATAAATATTTTATTCTTTAAGAATTCAATCATGTAAGTCCCACATCTAAGTGTGCAATTGGGCACATTAAAGTAGCTACATTAAAGAAGGCACACACATAACTAGTAACTGGATCATAAATAGTCTGATCTGTAGTTCCTTATTTATTGTTTCAATTTCTCACTTGGATATCAATGTTTATATATAGTGCTTCAGAATTCATTTTAAATTATTATTCCCTAGTGAATTTGCTCATGAAAACAAGAAAGATAGTCATGAACTTGAGCTTTTAATTTGCATAAATACAGATTGAAATGTAAGTTTTTAAAAAAAGAAATTGTTACAAACTAAACTATTTTATATAAGAGTAAATCAAACATGTTTAGAAACATCCTTCCTTTATAAATTCTATCTTTCAATCCCATTTTAAAAACATTCCCTTCCATCTATATATACATGTGCTTTATTTTCAGATATATATTTTATCATATAATTATAACATTTTATAGAGAACTTTTTATTATTTAGAATAAATAATTCATTAGTAAACGTGCATAATCTAAAGATATGTTGTATAGCTGGTTGTAATTAATAGTTATTTCTATTAAATTAACTGTAGTGTGAAAAAATTCTTTAAATTGACTAGAATCGATCAGAATTATTTAAATATTTGATATTGTTAATGTCATATTAAAACAATACTTCTGTAAATTTTGGATTATCAACCTAAACTTAGATTTTATTTATTTATTTGGTGTTCTTGATAAACAAAATGTTAAAATGCATTTCAAACTATTAAAATGTATTTATATTCCTATATTTGTTGAATATTGATAATACAAAGGCTGTTGACTAAGTGTCTTGATTATACTTTTATGACAATTTTATTTTTTTTGTCACCTTAATTAATATTAAATTTATTCTTCAGAGTTGAAAAAGCCTTATGAAGCCTCTTTTGTGTCTGTTAAACATGGTGAGGAGAAGGATTGTGTCGTCAGATCTTTTCTTATTAAGGGGGGTGAAAAGGAAACTCCTCTAGTTTTACTTCATGGATTTGCTTCTGGTATTGGATTATGGATTTTGAATCTTGATGCTCTTTCAGACGATCGTCCACTTTATGCTATAGATATTCTTGGATTTGGGCTCAGCTCTCGTCCTAAGTTTAGTAGTGATGCTGAAACAGCTGAAAATCAACTTATTGAAAGTAAATTTTTTCATTAATTTCTATGAATTAAGCTCTGTTGTTCAAAATAAATACCTTTTTTTATGTTTTTTTTTTTCCCAGAATTTTCTTTTTCTCACACAGCATAAAAGTAGAGATGCCTTAAATTAATTAATTCAACAATAATAAACAAACAATAAATAAAATTTTTAATATTTTTTCTTTATTACTCTATAGTAAAAACTCTATATAATATTTTTCTTTATATGTTTTGTATATAAGAAACATTCATACCGTATACAGTATTTTCATTTTATATTTGAAGTGTTGTATTAATCTTTTTATTGATTAGTTGATGGTCTTCCAATTTGGATTTGATGGTCAAGCCAGTACTGCTAAAAGTATTTTGTACTAAGCTTAAAATCCAAAATAATCTAGTTCCATCTGCTAGGGTCATCCATTTTGTTTATGAAGTCAGAAAGGCCTTTTATATTAAGCTGAGTTGTACCATATGAGGACATCAAGTCCTCATATAATAATTAATTCAGTAAGTCAATTAGATAAATAAAATAGTCAATTGAGTAAGGACAAGGACATTGCATTTACATGCAATTTGATTTGTTTTTTGCCTCACTGTTATGACATTTCCTACTCACAAAGTCTTGTTAAAAAAAAAAAAAAGTCTTATTGTAGGAAGTTGTTTTTTGAAATAATAGTGCTCAGTTATTAATTATTATTTGTATCTTCTGCCTTGTGCATCTAGGAGTTTCAGAAGCAATTTTCATATATTAAAAGCAGGGTCTCAATCCATTTTCTCAAAATGATTTAGTCCTAAAGCCTTCAAGACAGATTTCTTTTTACCCAAAGTGTCTTCAGTGATAAATAAGTTTATGTAAAGCTACTTCAATGGATTTACTAGGTTGATGGTGAGTACTAAAGGTATACGAAGGCATTCTTTACCCAATATTCCTAAGTATGCCTATCAATACTGTTCTCCATAATCTTATAGAAAAATGAAAGAAAGCGATAGGTCTGAAGGACTTAGCCTGGTCAGTTATTTTTGCAGGTTTAGGAAGGAAAGCAACTCTATTTTCTGCTATAGCTTTAAAATGTATCTCAATGCAAGACTAGCTCTATATAATCTTCTTAACTCGGCAATAATTAGATGCTCAGCCTTTTGGATCATGATTGGCATTATTCCATCAGATCTATGGCTTTTCAGTGGCTTAAAGTAGGCTATAACCTACCTAACAATATTAAATACTTTTTGTGTAGTTCCAATAGTTTTTTTGTTGACTCTTCAATGAGCATATAAAATGCTGTCTTTTGTACTAAATAGATTTCTGTCATCAGGAAAGTGGGTTATGGTCAATTTCCGTTCCCTGTGCAGTAATAGTACATGGAACAGTGCACTATTTGTCACCTCACCAGGATAGTGCCTGTGGTATTATTGCTTAATGAGTTAAGGTGGACTGTGCAATGAGTTTACCGCAAATGGCCTGATGAGTTTTTCGATTCAATGAGAAAGGAATGAAAGCTGCGATATTATATCAAGCAATTTTGTATTTCACTCATATAGCAATGCTGTTATCTGGTTTACATAGCAAAAATAAACTATTTACAGAAATAATTTTTTAACAATAACAAATAAAACAATATATTTGCTATATGAACTAGACAGTATTGTGATAAACCTATATTCAATATTTATGTTTATACATTATTCCATGCATAAAAATATTTGTGTTGAAATATTTGTTTTCTTAAAAAATTTTTAAATAAATTAATCATGCAATAAAAAATTAGTATAGTATATTTAAGTGAAATTGATTTGAAATGTATTTTATGGATCATCTAATATTTTTTCACTTTTGAACATATCAGGATTTTAGCAGCTTTAATTGAATAGCATTAAATTAACATTCAATAATTTCAGTTTTTGAAATTTTTAAGTTCTAATTTTTTTAATGATAGAAAAACTTCTATAAATTTTGATTTAGACAATATTCCTTAAAAATGTTTCAAAATAGTTTCCAATTTTAAGAAAAATTAGATTTCAATTTGCAGATTGTTAATTTTGATGATTTTCGAATTGTTCTTTAAAAGATTTTTCAATAAAAATTTAATTGTAAATATCCGAAAAGTTTTATTATTGCTTTTGTAAGGTATGTGTTATTTCAATAAGTCCTCATGAAATTCATTCAACTCTTCTTCCAATGTTTTTGATTCCATAGAACACTTCTAAACAAGAGACTTTGATACACTGCTCAAAACAATTAAAGGATATTAAGGTTTTATAGGTGGATCTTGTGGCTGGGAAACGTTTTAGCTGATTGATACATGGTCGTCAGACGTAGTAGGTTATATGAGAATAAATTACATATGTTTGGCAGAAAAAATGCATTTTATTACACATTTGTGTACAAAAAGCAAAAAACACAATTTGTGCATATGAGAGAAAAGGAATAAGAAAAGGTGTTTTCTTCAAAGGAAATCATTTTTAGTAGGGGGTATGGTTTCCACAGACATCCAGCTACGTTGAACACCTTTGCGGTATGGAGTCAATGAGGCTATTAATCACGAGTTGGGGTATTCTGTACCACTCTTCCAGAAGAGCTCTTTCCAGTTCTTGTAGAGTTTGAGGGGTGGTTGGTGGCTAGCAACTAATCTTCCTAGAGTGTCCCATACGTGCTCTATTGGATTCATGCCAGGAGAACATGCTGGCCATTCCATTCATACGATTCCTTCCTTGAAAAAGAAATCCTCCACCAGGTTAGCACGATGGGGCCTGTAGTTATCGTCCATTAAAATGAAGTCAACTCCGATTGTTGCAGCATAAGGGACTACAATAGTTCTGAGGATCTCGTCTTTATATCGGCAACCAGTCAGAGGTCCATCTCGAATGATATAAAGGTCTGTGTGCCTGTCAATAAAGATGCCACCGTACACCAACCTCCCACCGCCAAATGTTACATTTTCGTGCATGAACGCAGAATTATTCCTACTGCCACTGTCCCTCCAGATGAAAATATGTTTATTATCGTGATGAACAGAAAAACGGGACTCGTCAGAAAAAAGAACATTTCTCCACCAGTTCCAATGCTCATTGTCGGCCCTGCTGTCGTGACAATGCCTTGAAGTTAGTTTAACGCATACCATCGGTCAGCGAGCATACAGACGAACACCATGGAGCCGGTTTCGGACAGTCTGAGTTGAAACCGTGGTGTCAGTAGCCGAGCGAAGTTGTTGTTGGAGAAGAGTAGCTTTCCTATTTCGGTGTCTCCGAGCCGTTAACAGTAAATAACCGTCTTCATTATGCATTGTTACCCGTCTACGACTTTTCCCTGATCTTAGGCCTAAGTTCCAGTCTCCAAAATACAGCTCGGGATCCTAGAAATCACAGTTTGTGACACTCCAATGGTTTTCGCTACTTCGGCTTGAGTTTAGCCCCCTTCTAACCTACCAACAACTCACGAAGCTTCTGAATCAGTTAAGTGACTTCTCTGAGACATCATACTCATCAAAGCAAAACAGTCACTGAATGCCGATCATCTTTGTCTTCATTGTCTTTCATTCAGTTGAAAGTCCAATTTCATTCAATGGGCTGAAGGAGCGTTTTTGATGTGAAACTCAAAATTAGCATACTCCACAGTTCGAAAATCAGAAAAAATTTGTATTTGTGATTCTGTTCTGACATTGTTGGCAAAAAAAAATTTTTGCTTATATGTTTATTTTATATAAAAATTAAAATATTCTTTTATTGTTTTGAGTAGTGTAAATTAAAAATAGAACACAAACAACTTTGATTCTATAGTCTTAGTTTATTCGTTTTTTATGTTGTTCTTTTGCAATTTTATATTAATAGCAAAAAAATTGATTAATATACAATTATTATTTTAATGAGATTATAAATTCACTGTTATTTTCTCAGATATAAGTGTTTCTGTTTCATTGCATTTTTTATCTTAATATTTGTTAACCTCTCATTTTTAATATTTATAAGCTTAGTCACAAAAATAAAATATAAAGGTTTTTTTTGTTATTTATTAAGTATATCAGCCTGGGCTTTTTCCAATGCTCAGTTTATACATGCCTCGTCTTTGTCAAAAACACACTTCAGATATTTTTTCATATATTTATGTTTATCAATATCTGTAATATAGCTGTCATGGTGGTGAGTAGAAGCTAGAAATAATAAATTTTGCTCATATAAATAGTATTAAACAAAATATTAGAAACAAAGGTTAAAATTTTAAACACTTTTATAATTAGTACTATAAACAATGAAATTGCTTTAGTTACAAAACAATTTTTTAAAATTTATATAGAAAGATAATACAAATTAAATTTAAAATTGTTGAAATATAATTAAAATTGAAAGTTTACATATAGAAACAGATGTTGTAAAGTTAATTTATATACTCCAATGAACATGTTGATCTAACTGTAAACTTGGCTCTTAGAAAATATATAGGCAAAGCATAAAAGAAAAATAAATTAATTCTTTCTAATTTTAAGTTACAAACACAATATAAACTGAAATCACATATATTATGAAAACATGTAATTAAAATTTATAACAGTAACATATGAAATATTGATTTCTGATCATTTGTTGCAATGGTTATGATTCTGAAATTTGTAGATTAAATTGAATTATAGTAAAAATAAGTTTCTAAATTTGAATTTAATGATGTTCTCATATTGCACTATAATCTTTTAAAATTTATTTCTACAAGCAGTTAACCTAAAGTTTAATAATAAAAATCTGTTATCAAAATTATAATATTCTGAATTGCTGAAAATAGATGTTTTACGCCTCTACTCCCCTCCTAGTTATACTACTTGATGAATAATTTGACATCAAGATTAATCTAATAATATCACATGAGCTTGTGCCACCTTTATTAGTCAAAACACCAGCTGAAAATAATAAAATATTACAAGTATAAACTTCAACTTGAGTTTCAGTTCCCATACAACCCTACTTACCTATCAATTAAATATTTTTACATAAAAACATAATATATTTAAGATTTTTTTCTTTTTTATTCAAATGGTTTAAATTACTTTTAAATTTACATTAGGTCAGAGAAAAAATTCCAAGAAAGATAAAAACTGAACCAAGTTTCTGGAATTATTTCTTATAAAAATATATACCACTGTAAAAATTTATTTCAAACTTAATTTTTACTAGAAAAATTATATCAATATACATTTCAACATCTTTTAATTTGTAGCATACAATTTGTATATTGTTTACTTTGATACTAAAGTATGATTTGATTATTTGACCATGTAATAATATTTGAAATATTTATGTTTTATTTTGCTATACATATTATACAATCTCTCTACCATAGCTTATATTAATATCTAAAATATTAATATATTGTTTTGGCATATTCCTTAATAATTACCATTTACCACCTAGAAAGACAAAGAAACTTTGCATATTTTTATTTTTGGATGATAACTTAATTACTCCATATTATGAATTTTTGTTATTTGTAAAATAATATGCACCAGATTTTCAAAATTATCTTCATCAGCTATGTAAACATTAAAAGACTCCATTTTTGCAATAGTTTGTTTAGTCAAAAATTCACCCTGTCTTGTACTGTATGACTTTCAATTTCTTGTGATTTTCACAGTTTTCAGAAGCTGAGCCATACATGCCTTCAGCATTTCTATGTTTCTTTTAAGCTATTGTAGGCTTTGGGCCCCCTGTTGGTTGTGCCAGAGTTGAGTTTATTGAAGTACATTAACTAATTGTGTTAGTGGAAGACCATAATTTAAATTCCGAAAATTCAGATACCAAAAATATTTGATTGTTAGTAGATTCTCGTGGAATTATATAAAATTCTTTTAAAGCTATAAATGATTTACCAAATAACATAAATGATTTATTTTGACCCGAGATTATGTTATGAATCTTAATAAGGTCTCCATCGTTCATCAAGACTCAATTGTTTTCTTCTGAACCTTTAAGTGTGAAATATGGTCCTTTGAATTTTAAATAGTGGTGCCCAGCTAGACTAAGTCTAAACATTAAAGATGATGGCTTAAGATGTATTGATTGTACAACTTAATTGCATGTAAAACTTAAAATATCTGTAAATTGCATGTCATTGAATTCTTTGTATCTTTTATAAAGTTGCTTAATGAGTTTTGTCGAAGATCTAATAAGTTTGTTTCAGCTTCCCTAAATAATTTTGAAATTTGAAAGCACTAAAATTATCTAGGTGACCATATCTTTTTCTGTCTTCAATAAGATGAGATGGTGCATAGATATTGCATGTGATAAACTTTTACCATACAACACTATACATTGCTCAACAAAGACTCTAAAGAAAGAACCAGCATTTTCAAAATATTCCTTACAGTATTTTTCACAATCGTATTCAGTATTTTTATATACTATTGCATCATGTAATAGTATAGATACTTTTGTATCATATCATTGAACAATATTTTTCATAAATAGCATTGATATTGAAAAATGCAACAAGAGAAAATGGTAATTATTATTCTTCCCATAATATATTTTTTAATGATAACTGGTCCTGTATAGAGAAGAAATTGTCTCCATTCTGTCTTCCACTGATCGATGAGTTTTGAAGACCTGGGTTTTCTCTGAAATTAAATAGCAATAAACTTTGCACACTTCATTAATTTATCAGAAATTATAGTAATATCAACATTTCTTAGTCTGCAAGAACAAGTACTTTTACACCAAGAAAAAACTAATTACACACAATGCCTAAACAGATAAGATGCATATGGCCCAATGCAATCAAGCATAAAAACTTTCAATATTGTTTTTAAATTTTTTATAATAATCGTAGCTTATTATTGATATTTATCAACATAACAAATCAAAATCAATGAACAAACCAAAGTACAGTTTTACACTAAAATTAATTCATATTATTTAAAGTAGATTGTTTGCAATACTTGCTCTGACTTAAATTTACAAAGATTAGCTTTATAACAAACAGTGTGGCAGAATTAAATGAAAATTTTAACGATATGAACATGTTGCTTAAAAGAATTGATAATACTTACCAAAATATTCTGTTAAAAATGATTCAATTGAAAACTCTGTCAATAGCTGACTCAAGAGCTCAAATAAACATACAGAAAAAGTAAATAACACAATGATTTTCAAATTGAAAAAAATCTCCACGCATGGGTAGACCTATTAATAAGTCTACACGTGATACTACTTTCTTTCTAACTCATTGGTAAGTGCTACTCCCACTGTTCACTGACCAATCCATCAGCAGCTGACAATGATGTTGAGCATAAATTGTGGCAGAAAACCAGTAACTGTTTTATGTATAAGTTACCATGCCTCAACCAATGTGAAATTGTGGTAGAAAGTTAGTTGCCAATAAAATGGTGAATTGCCAATGTGTCTCTGCTACTAGGAATTCATTTTACATTTTTCTTTGCTTTATTGAAATGTTTCCTAATATATGCCCTTTCAATAACATGAGAATCATTCCACCAGGGGCATTCTGGTTTTGGTCTCTTCATACAAATTGAGCAATTTTGGAGTCTAATGATGTGTTGTAGATGTTCAGCTGTAACTTCTAAATCTAGTTTGCTTATAATGTGTTTTCCACTTAGTTCAGATACAGGCACAAGTTCCTTATGGGATTTTTTTCAAGCTTGTTTTCATAAAGCCTGAACTTTTTTTTGTCAAACTTTAGAGTTCAGTTTTAAATGCATGTTTTGAATGTTTGCCCATCATTCAAAACTTCCCTTTTTTGATATTTTTACTGATTAGAGGTATTGCGATAGTAATAGTGATTATTACAGATCCATTAAAGAAATGAAAATGGGTATCACCTTCATTTAGAATATTTAAATTATATTTAATGCACTCTAAGAGGAACTTACCTCTTTTATTGGTTTTTGTACTTCCCCAGATCAGCATGTGAAATATTGCAGAGTATTCCAAGGAAACCTACTGGTTATTTTCTTCTCAAAATTTCATCAATTTATGCAGAGTAAGTTCAAGGTTCCTCTTGTCTTCATTGGAAAGATAGCCCAAGATTACCCAAAGATTTTCTCCACAGTAAGATCTCTATGAATGAAATCAGTAAGAGGTAGAACTTCAATGTCATTATCTAGAAGAGTATAGGTTTTGGCATTACTATTAAAATTCTAAATTAACCTATTTTAGTTTAAGATCACTAGTTTTATCCAATTTACTAGGTGTCTTGAATTAGGACATGTGTATACCCTCACTTTGGATTTCCTTTTAAAGTTGGTGATCTCATTTCTACTATGATGGGTGTTGGGCTGGAGATGGTTTATCAAGAACTTTAGCCTGCACTTCATAAAGTCTGACATGGAATTTATATCCTCTTCTACACTGAGTACAATTGCACCCAATTCAGACTCATTAGGGATGATGGTCTAGTCTGGTGTCTCTGTAGGGTTAAATTTTCAATTAACACAGGCAATCTTTTTGGCATTCTCTTAATTCTCCCGACAGTTGCTCGTACCATGGGGTTAATATCACTTAGTGTGTTCCAGCATCCTAAAGTTAGATTTGCACTGTTGATAAATGTTATACTCTATACTTAATTGCTGTTTTCAAGATAAAAAAGGGAATGGGCATAACTCTTGTTACTACTAATATCTTTGGTTATGAGAAGTTCCAAGTTTAAAGCCAGTTCTTTCTCTAAGTGCTTTTCATGAAGTCCATCCAGAACAACAGCCATTTTAACTGCTGTGCTAGCAATCTTAGCAGCCATACCCTGTTCCATTGACTGAATTTTTTTTCTCTTGTTTTTTTCCTTGTGTTTTATTTTGATTTTTTACCAATGTTTTTGCTCGTGGCAAGTTTTAACTGCTAGATCAGGTTTTTTTTTCTACTTCCTAGACCACAGTTTCTAAATCTTTATCCTGTCCAAAGAGGTACTTGTGTTACTAATAGCTTCCTGCTGTACTCCAGATGGGGAAAAAATTTTCAGTACCTTGGGTACTGAAATTGTTATTTTTAATCCCTCAGTTCATTTACTCTGGATTCCCCCTTTTGTAAAGATAGGTCTACCTTGGAGGTTCCACCTGCATATTCATACTGGTTTTATTTATTTTATTTGTTATTTTAAAATTCTAGAAATATAAATCTTGGGAAAATAAGATCCACCCATCATTACCTTAATTACTGAGTAAGACTAGATACACTAGTATTTCATCAGACTTACTACAGGCTCTATTAGCCACATTTATTACTATAACTTTAACAACTATAGTTGTAATAATATTATTAAAGGGCATTGTGCCATTTACCTTAAATTTGGTTTGTATAACACCAAGATTATGATGGTTTGTATAAACCATGTTTTGTATAACACCAAGGTAAAAATGAAAAGGGCTTTCATCTATCCACCTCCTGCTGTTGCACCTGGTAGTAGTTTAAACCACAGGAAATTGATGTTATGTAATCAAAATCATAACAAATCAGATTTAATGATTTATGATAATTAATTTGCACGTTTTTTTTAACAACAATATATCAATATTATCTAGTTGTTTTTTTTTTCCTTAATGTTTTTTTAAATGTTTATAAAATATTAGTTTGTATTTAAAATTTGTGTGTGATCAAATGAATTATATTGAATTTTTTAAAAGAATTTTGTTGAAAGGTATAAGTTTCTGGAATATTAATGTGAATATCAATATTTATATCAAAATTATAAAATTAATCTGTTTTCATTTGCTTAATTTTGCTTTTCCAGTTGCTCAAAATTTAAGTCGCCTTGAGCTTGTGATCTGTAAATACTTGATATTAGCTCTCAAAATACAAAATTTTCATAGTTTTGCTCTAGTGGTTGATTTAGTCAGATAATATCAAAATATTTATATTATGATAGCATGAAGTCTCTTAAGCAAATAGACTTTTTAAAGTTTATGTTACTAAAATTGAATTTCAATTCCATATTAAGAAAATTCTACAATTTTTTAAAGTAAATAAAAGTGATCGTTGTATTTAAACTAATGTATTCGTAAATTTAAAATGAATATTTGGTGTAATTGTAAGGAAAACATTTCGTTTCTATCCTTTTCTTCACAATTTGTTTTTCATTTGACTCTAATATCCTTATTCATCCTTAAGCCTATTATTTTTCATTTGTAAAGTTTATAGTTCCTATTGTAATTGTTGTTTGAATAATATTTTTAAACTATTCCAAAGAACTTTTTCACATCAAATTTTTCACTATCAAATTAATCTCAGTGTCTTTATTTTTAATGTATAAGGACAATTTTATTCTCACTATTTTTGCTATATTATATGGTCAGTTTAAATTATTCTGTAATATATTTGACCAGATGTTACAAATCTAAATATTATTTTGGAATATCTTTCTATTTTAGAATGTTAAAAGGAATCCAAATAAAGCTGTACTATAGATTCTTTAATATATTTTTTACAAATTTTCTGTAATGTATGTTACAATTTTTAGTAAGTTGTTTATTATTAATGCTTCAAAAATTTAATCACCTTATTAACACTTTTTTTTCCATTTCTAAAATTTTATTTTAAGTATAATTGAAAATCTTGAAATAAAAAATGTTTTTGATGTTTGATTTAGTTACGAATTTTTATTTAGTTTTGGGAGATATTTATTTTATGTTTTTGGAAATTTGTCTCTTTATTTATTTATTTTATTTTAATATTTGCATTTTTACTAACCACTTTTCCAATAAGTCATTAGTTAATTTATTGATATTTCAGTTTTACAAAAAGTTTATCATTTTAAAATAATTTTACTCTCATTTATATGAACTTAAATAGGTTTCTTGTTGGGTTTTTTTTTTTTTTATTTTTTTTATGTCTAATAGCGTTTTTGATAAAATTTAAGTTTTTTATTTAAAAGAATTTTTTTATAAAATTGTGAAAAATGATCTTGGTATTTAAATCTCATTGGCCATTTCAAAATGTTTCAATTATCATAAATGTTGAGCTCAAATTGATTTCCTAAGGAAAATATTCATTTATTGAATGAAATATTAATTTTCTTTCTTACTACTTTGTTTTCAAAGAATGTATTAATTATTAAACACATTCTTTGAAAAGGAGTATGTTCATTTTTAAATTTATATCTAGGAACATTAAAACTTTAAATGTAACATATTCTTTAATGTCTTTTAGGCTCTTATGATGAATACATTTTTATTTATTACTATGAAAGCTGCTTAATGCAAATAGAATATCATACTTTTTGCATTATCGCAGTTGTTCTCTTTACTTTGAACTATTACTGTCTGCCATAAAGCCCAAAACCTTCAACTGTTAATGTCTGTAGAGTGGAGAATAAATATTAATGGGAACACACATTAATTATCACTTGTAGAACTTTTTAAAATTTCTGGTTTAAATTTTTCTGCTTTTGTTTTAAATTTTAATTTAAAATAAAATATGACATATTTAGTTCAGGATAAACATAATGTTACATTTTATTTCTTGTAAGCACTTGGCTGATTCAAGGTAACTTATAATAAATCTATTAATATTAGTTCCATTTATTCAATCAGATATACTTTGATAGAATAATAAGATGTGTTTTTTATTCATAAATTTTGTTATTGCAAAATGTATTTAAAATGAAATAAAGATATTCCTGAGACTAATAAATGATTTATTTTTATAATCATCTCGCTCTTGCTAATAATGTATATGCATGTTTATTATAAAAAGAAATTATTTAACAGGTGTTGAAGAATGGAGGAAGAATGTTGGTTTAAGTCAGTTTATCTTACTTGGCCACAGTATGGGAGGATTTCTCGCTGCATCATATGCAATTAAATACCCAGATAGAGTAAAACATTTAATTTTAGCAGATCCATGGGGATTTCCTGCACCAGATTTTACTACAAGAAAAATAGAAATACCTTTGTGGGCTAAAGCAATTGCTGCAATGTTACGTCCTTTCAATCCATTAGCTGCATTAAGAGTTGCTGGTCCCTGGGGTAAGCTGTTTTTTACTTCCTTCCTTAAATAGTTTTATTACTACATTTTAAATTGATATAAAATTATTTTACAATTCTTATGTTTGAATAAATTGGTTTGTGTTTATTAAAATTCTTATTGGAGATACTAGTTGAAGATTTTTATGTAATAAAGAAACATAAAAATAATTTTCTCAATTTTATTCTTTTGTTATCAATTTGTCCTGCTATTTTATTGAGAAATCAGTAAAATAACTATTCCTTTGGCTTTAAAATCGCATATCTCACTTATTTCTAGCAATTATTTTTTTTCTAATAAGTCTTCTTGATTTAAGTAAATAATTTTGTTATTTTTTTGTATAAAGTTGCTTAACTTGAACACCAAATTAACTTTGCAGTTGAGGTTTTTTCCTCAATTATCAGTGCAATTCTTTGAAATTTGATTGATGTATGTGTGTTATTATGTATATAAATTATATACAAAAGTACAAAATAAGATAATTATATTTTCAGGAAATATACATTTATGCATTCTTTTTCTTGCCATTCATATAAAAGTTGTTATACCTTAATATTTCAATTTGAATGTGCATATAAATATACTCTACAATCTAAGGAGACTAATAAATTCTATTGATTTTCTCTAGAATAAGAGTTTAAAAATTGCCTCATCATATTTCTTATTTTTAATATTAATAATTTGGATTTATCATAACCAAAAAATTTTATTTCATTGCATATTTGATTACTATTGATGTAATACATTATTTTATATATTTATCATAGTTTTCTTGTGTTTTCCTATTTTTGGCAACTTATAAATAACAGGTTTGCAAATATTGATATTTAATCTCTATAGTTTGTTCTGCAGTGACAAATTCTAATGTAAGTTGGTAATTTGTTTTTCAATACTTTTTTATTGAAATGAATTTAAAATACGAAAACATATTAGAAAAGAAGAACTAGAAATTTTTTATGTATGTTTCCAAAAATATTCAACTATAAAAATATTTTTTGTCTAATTTTTGTATCAAAGAAAATACAACATTCTAAAATATTAAATAATTTTTTCATCATAGGTCCACAATTAATTGGGCGTTTGCGTTCTGATATTCTGCATAAATTTGAGAGTGCTGTTGAACCCAATGATGTTGGCAACTATATTTATCATTGTAATGCTCAAACACCAAGGTAACTTTTTTAAATTCAAGACTAAAATTATTAATTTCTTTAAGCGTTTTTCAGATTTTACTTTTGAAATTAAAATTTGATAGTTACCTTTTAAAACTGATTTGTATCTCAATATTTTTATAAGTATATCATTACTACAAAAATTGTTATCTTGATAGCTTGCATAATTTTTGAACATTTTATAAAATATGACATACATTTGAACACCTCCTAATATTGTTTTTTTAATGCATTACATTTAAACAAATTTTTTTCTGTTAAATATTCTCATTATAGGTACTTTAAGAACCAAGAATTCTCAGCAAAAAGTTATTTTGAATCTTTATTAACGACATGTTTATTTATTGAGAATGTTTTTCTAATTGATCAAATTTATTTTGTAGTTTAGTCCTTAGAAACTTCACAAATTTACAGTTGTTATTATGGAGTAATATTGAAGTTCATGGATTTTTTATTTTAAAAAATAATTTTTCAATAAGTCTTCAGATTTCATTTGATTTTGTGTTTTTTATGATTTAAATTCAGTCTTGCAAATTATTTAATTAACAAATTTATTAATTTATTTTCTTTTGAATTCTAATAAAGCAATCTAACATTAATCATGGCCTTTAAAGAATATTACTATACTAAGCATTAAAGGCTTTTGATTAATGATTCACTTAATTTCAGTTACATGTAAATATAAGAGAAATTCCATTTTCAAATAGTATGTGTAAATGCTGTTACATTTAAACCTATTTGTTACTGGAGGCTATATTTTAAGCTTCCTAGGGAGTCTATTTACTACTGGGTTTTTTTTAAATGCTCTTGTTAATAAAATTATGAAAATGTAACCTGACTTATAAAATGTGTTACCAGCTATGTTATAAGGATTTCTTTAATTCTGAAAAAGAATTAAAATTTGAAAATTGCTATATGTTATGATTTTAGTTCAAAATTTTTATGTAAAATGAAATTTCTGTAAAAAAGGGGAGAGAAGAAAATGGATTTTTTGTCTCTGTGGATGACATTTAGAGAAATATAAATTTCCTTTATATTATATACAGAATTCTGCAGAAATATATTTCAAATAATTTAAGTAAATATTGAAAAAGGCTCTAGTAAAAACTTCTAGCTTTTGATATTTAAAATTTATTTATTTCATCAAAAACTATTTCATGCATTTTTTTCCCAGTCTTATTGAATCCTCTATTAATTATTTCAAAACTTGTTTATTATTTTTATTCTTAAAATTTTTTAATTTAGTGGAGAGGCTGCATTTAAAGCTATGACAGCAAAGTTTGGATGGGCGAAACGACCAATGATGGAGAGAATATCTGAACTTAGAAAAGATGTCCCTATCACTTTTATATATGGCTCACGTTCATGGATTGATAGCTCTTCTGGAATTCAAGTTAGCTCTATTCGTAAAGACTCCTTTGTTGAAATAAAAGTGAGAAATTATGTCATTGTTTTTTTCTCAATATCAGCTTCCTATTTACAATTTTTCTTAAAATTTTATTTAGGATTTTAATATTTTGCGCTTTATATATATAATTATATATAAAATAGATTTTTTAGCTAAAAATTTTAACTAAAGCTTCAAATGATTATACTGAATGTAATATTTTATGATATTGAGTTAGAAATAATTTATAGTAATCTAATTGCTTGATAAAAATAATTTATCCATGTTTAAATTCCTCAAAAATAAATTGGTTTTAAAATAAGTTAGCATAAGCAAATATTTTTATCATCTTTATGATTTAAGGTTTTTTTTTTTTAGTTTGCTTGATTATTATTTGATAGAAGTGTATATTTCTCTTTTTTCCTGATTATATATTTCAGGGGTTCACACTTTCCAGTCTTTGCCCCAATCTGATTATTAAAGTAAACTCCAAGGACCAAAACCATTTTAATATTCTGGACATCCTGTGATCGTTGCAAAAATTGATATTCTCCATACTCAAACAGCCAACATTTGTCCCTAGTGTCATTTCAAAAACACTGTATAAATTGGAGGTAAACACAGTGTAAACATTTTGGGAACTGCAAAGGAAACAAAATTGTGATGTGGAATAAAGTAATACATCATTCAGTTTTGAAGGCCCCTTGGGGGTTTACTTTCTTTATGTAATCAGGAGTGTCACAATCCTGAGGTACCCCAGTGATCTATCCTCTTCTTTCTTTTCTTTTCTCTTCCCCCCTTCGTCTTTTTCTCCCACATTATGGTTACCTCTAATGAAGTTGAGGGCACTCCTTGAGTAGCTGTTACTGCTCTGTTGTCATTAGCTTCTCTTGGTGACTAAGTCACCCACGTGTTTGCCATGCATGGAAACCCATGTCCCTGGAAAGGAGGGTCCTGGTAATTGAGCTCCCCCAAAGACCAATACATTACTTTGGCCTCATGCTGAGGACAACAAAACACCTCCCGTCCACTGCGATTCTTCCAATGTCAATGCTTTGGACACTCCAAGATTGCTTGCAGAAGCAAACTCATCTGTGTACTCACTGTGTTCGTTGTGAAGTGGTTGGCCATGAAAGTTTGAGCTGCATAACAAAGGGAGAGTGTGTCAATTCTCATAGTGACCATCCCTCCTACTCTTGTAGTTGTCCTTAGTTTGTTCTTGAGAAGGAGATAACCATCAAGGTTACTAAAAAGTGTACCTACAAAAAAGTGTACCTGAGGCGAGAAAAATTGACTTAATCATACATCCACCTTGGTATGATCTACAGATATCCATAATTAATACCTTTGCTCAGTTTCAGAAATCAGGCCAAACTCCTACGATTTTCCAACAGCTTTTCTCTTCACATTGCTGTCAGTATTCCTCTTATATGCCTGTATTTACAGATGGATTTTAAATTGCAGGACATGTTGGTTGTGGCATTTTCTTCAACAATACTAGTTACAGCTACAACCTTCATATGCCCTGCTCCATATTTACTGCTGAAGCTATAGCAATATGACAAGCTCTTCAACTCATGAATACAGAAAGTTACCACAAAACTTGTATATTTACTGACAGTTTGAGTGTTATAGAAGTGTTGAAAAATTTCAACACATGTCATCCTGTTGTGTCCAAGATTTTCCAAGCATTGGATTCTCTTGCTGGCAAGGGATATGTAATGAATTTCTGTTGGATACCAAATCATGTAGGTCTTGAGGGAAATGAAAAGGCTGATGCAGCTGCTAAAGCTGGGTCACCTACAGTTCAATCATCTATCCCTCTTTTAGATGTGAGAAAGGGTGTGTAAAAGCTAGTCTATGCTCTGTTCCAGGAACTTTGGAGCATGCAGGTCACCAACAAATTATGCATAATTTTTCCACATCTCACCACATTATCATTTTTACCGCTGTGAAGTACTAATGTCCCTTTGACTTGGCTTTGTATCAGACACACACGTTTCACACACACACATTTATTTCTGAGTGAATTAAATCCTTGGTGTTAAACGTGTGACGGACCATATTCAGTATATTATATATTAATTTTGTGTCATGAGTTTAACAACCAACATTAACTTTTTTAGAACTGATTTTATAACATAATTTAATCTGTTGGGGGAGCCACCCTACATTTACCTTTTTTAAAGGAATGGGTTATTAAATTTTAATTAATTTATAGTTTAGATTTTATAATTGTATATACCTACGGTTTTTTCCTTTATTTACTGTGTTTTAATATATGTAATTAAATTTTAATGGTATTGTATACATTTTTTTTTTTGAAAAATATTTTTGTTTCAAAATATTTTTATTGTATTCAAAGATCAATGGAACTTCCAATATTCTGTGATTATATTCAATAATTATGCATTTTTTTATTTGGAATAAAATTATAACCCACTACCAAAGATATATAAATATACCATTAAATGTGATAATTCAACAAATACTTTGAAAAGTACACCAACTATGTAGAAAATTTTGAAGGGAAGAGTGCAGTTGCAGTAAGGTTTATTTTAAGAAAGTCATTATTCTTCAAAAAGCTGCAACTCATGCTAATTTTCATAGTTCTTGAAATCATTAAACGGTGAAAATCATTCACCAGTCGAGAACTGACCAATGAATGCTTAATTGGGGTAGACAAAAAATATGACTTGATGAAGTAAGTATGTTCAAAACTGTCTGTTCAACACTGCTCAAACCCCTCAGGGTATTTACTTTTTTTTAAGTAAATGCAGGTGTTACAATCACACTGTACTGCAATGATCTGTCCTCTTTCTTTTCTTCTCTCCTCCTTTTCTGCTTTCTTTTCCTTTTTTTTGATTTTCCTTTATGAGGTCAAGAACCCTCTTCGATTTGCCATCACAGCACTGTTGCTATTAGCTTCTTTTGGGGATTACATCACCCAGATGTTTACTGTGCATGAAAACCTATGTCCCTGGAAAAGAGTGTCTTAATGATTCAAGCTCCCAGAGATCAACACATTACTTTAGCCTGTAGAAGTTCCAGTGTTATGTGCGTGTTCCTTAATATGATAAATTGGAGATTTCTGACAAATAGTAACAATATTTATTTAAAAGTATAAAAGGTAAACAGAATTAACAAACATCATACTGACTACTAGTCAGATTTCTAGTTCGCGTCAACTAGCATGTTGGCACGAGACTAGTCGAAGTGCGAAGAACTAGTCTTCTCTTATATGCCAACTGGAGGGAAATAAAGAACCAATAAGTCCGCTGACTCGATGGCATCATTACAATATTGTGTCATCACTACAGAGTATCCCCCAGTGACAAAGTCACGATACCTAATATGACAAAATTCCATTAAGTTTTCTGAAAAACATAGAAAACTGCAATTTTTCAAGAAAATACAAATATATATAATGAGAAAATATATGCACAAGTTAGCATTTTATTTTAAAAAAAATTGTAAAAGACGCTATGAATTGAAATATAGACACTGTGAATTGAAATTTTCATAAGATTATTACTTTATTACATATTCTTGTATTAAATGTTTTGGAAATTGCACACGCCTTCCAGATCTGGTAGTGATAGATTTTGATACCAAATTATTTGAAGGCAATGAATTGACTTTTATGTTTTTAGAATTTGGAATTGGGATGGGATCAGGTTTAATCGAAACAGTTGTTTTCTCATTAGTGAGATCAATTTCAAATGTTTTCTCTGAACACTTTAATACCAGGTGTGGTCCAGTGTAAGGCGGAGTCAAAGGAGGATGAACTTTGTCTACTCGTAAAAATATGTGAGAGCATGTTTTTAAATTTGGGTTTACAAAAAATTTTGGACTTCCATGCATTGTAGTGGCTGTAGGATTTATTTTACGCATGGTTGATTTTAAATTAGTTGCATATTTTTCATCTGTTGGAATTTTTAAAGAATTTTCATTGAAAATATTCGATGGTAGACCTAAAGTTGTTCTGTTGACAAGTTCTGCGCTTGTTGCATTTATGTCCTCTTTCAACACTGTGTGTATTCCCAAAAGAACAATTGGTCCTCCTACGATTGCGAGTTACTAGCCATATATACCTCAAAATTATATATTAAAACATTTAGGCATATGCTTGAAGGTAGAAATTTTTCAATTTATACATATCAAAAGCCTCTAATCTACGCATTTAAACAAAAACCGGAAAAATGTTCACCCCGCCAATAAAGGCATTTAGATTTTATTTATCAATTTTTGACTGACATTCAACACTTCAAAGTAAAATAACAAAATTTTAATATATACATCAAAGCGTGGAATGTGCAGCAGGAGAATTCTCGGACTGATCTGAACTGAGGGAGATTATCGTGAACTGTTAAAGACAAATATCCGGTCCCAAGCATTTTAGATTTTACTAGTGAACTTCACGGAACCAAAATATTTTCTCACATTGATTTAGTTAAAGCTTTTCATCAAATTCTGATTGCTCCCGAAGATATTCACAAAACTGCAATTATAACACCTTTCGGTCATTTTGAAAGTACCCGCATGCAGTTTGGTCTGTGCAACCCTTCAAGTACATTTTAGCGTTTTATTGATGAAGTAACTAGAGGTTTAAATGGTGTATATGCTTTTACTGACAATATTTTGATTGCTTCTAATTGTCACGACGAACATGAACTGCATCTGAGAGCTCTTTTTGAAAGATTAAAGTATTATGGCTTAACTATTAACCCTTTTAAATGCACTTTTGGACAAAATGGCTTACAATTTTTAGGTTTTAAAATTTTAGAAGCCGGATTAGAACCTTTAACTGATAGAGTTGAAGCTATTTTAAAATTTCCTAAACCAAATAACCTAACTCAACTACGGAGATTTTTAGGACTATTTAATTTCTACAGACGTTTCATTCCAAAAGCAACTCATATTTTGCATCATTTAAATAAATTTCTTGAAAGGCATAAAAATAAAAAAGTCTCCTCGTTACCCAGAAACCCGAAAAAACTCTCGAATGGTCTGTGGAAACTGATAATGCCTTTTTAAATGCTAAAAAAGCTTTGGCTGCTGCAACCCTCCTCAAATATCCAATTCCTGGCGCTAGATTAAGTTTATGGACAGATGCTTCAGATTTCGCGATTGGAAGTTCTTTAATGCAATTTAATCAAAATAACTAGGAGCCGATAGCATTTTTTCTACAAAATTAAATTAAAGTCAAAAAAATTTGTTCACCTACGATCACCAGCCATTAGCCATATATACTTCAATTAACTTATTACAATTTGATAGCATCATTACAATGGTGTAACATCATCACAAGCCATTGCTTCAGGTACCATAGGTTTTGATCCCTCGTGTGCGAAAAATGGACATCTAGAAACAAGAAAACTGCTTCAGATAAATGAGATTTGTTGTGGTCCTCAGCACATTGATTGTCTTTATGTATCAATGGATCATTACATGTTTTGGATAACTAAGTAAGATTAGATGCCATCTCAGGGATGTATTGTGAATGTATAGGGCATGACTAGCACTGATGGGAGCTGCTCTATACCCCTTTGTTAGACCTAGTGATGGTTGGTGCAGTCACATCCCAAAATTTTGTTTTTTATTATATGGAGAATATAAAATTTCATTTCTCCCATGGGAGTAACAAATGTTTCAAATATCGAATTCTTTGTGGTTAAAAGGAAGAAAGATAGCTTTGAAAAAGTGTCCCCTTTTCTAATATCAGCTTATAACACCACATGTGTTGCAGTTGCACAATCGTTGCAGAAACATTCCTGAAGTCTAGTAATAGTTTTTCCAAGTGGGAAATGCTTTGGAAAAGACTGTGGTGATAATAGTGCAGTGTCTGGTGGTATTTGTATATTAACATCCAATAATTTTTTCAGTGCTATCCTTCCCCTCAATACTACTCTGCAGACTGTAGCTGTGAGAATTCATATGACATATTTGTTTACATTCTAGTTTATATTTGCCACCACATGATGTCATTTGCTAAGAGAAACTTGATGCTTTAGTTGGTTAGCTGCCTACTCCATTTTTGTTTCCCAATGACTTTTATAGTCCTAATCCTTTGTGGGAAGTGATGATGTAACTCTTGCGGTCATCAGATAGATCGGTTTATCTCTAATAATTGTCTCTGTCTGATTAATGCTGACAGAAAGACTTATTTCCACATATCCACAGGAGCATTTCATTCTCTCAATCTTACCAATTGTTCTCCATCACTTTAGTCATTGTTAAGTTTAACAACAGGAAATCATCTGCACAATGGTGATTATTTTCCTCTCGTCATCTCCCAGGCTTGAAGTAGTAATGTGTGACAGTGCTTACCTACTTACATGTACAGTTGGGCAGTTTGTACATGTAAGTAAGTAAACACATTATTTACACAATTGGCATTGATAATGAAATGGTTTTGTTCAAGTTTATTGTTGATGCCTTTTGCAGAGTCACTGAAACAATTATAAATGCAGCAATACCTAAAAGTTATATATTAAATAGGCATTCCAAAACGTGGTGGAATGATAAAAGTCAAAATACCTACAAGAAACAGGAAGATATGGGGTTATTTTGGAGATTATCCACAACCAAGTATCGAATTGTTTTTAAGAGAGCTTGTTGTCAAAGTCAGAAGGAATCCTGGTCCTATGTATCTTCAGTCACTTCAACATTTTGCTTAGCAGTTGGGGAGAAAAATTAAAAGCAACCAATGGTATTTATAAAAAATTTGCTATCCCAATTTTAAAAACTGGAGCTCCATTATACTCTTCTCCTAGAGACATCTCTAACAACTTTGGTGCATATTTTGCTAATGTTTTAAGCCCCAACTCTAATAGTCCTTTATTTGTTAGGCTTAAGAGTTGTGTTGAGCAAACTGCTATTCACTTCCTCTATCAACAAGCCTTATAGTACAACTGTGAATCTGGGATGTAAAATTGTAAAAATGATGTTTGAATTGTAAAAATCATTACAGCTGGCCAATAACATCAGTCCTGGACCAGAAGAAATCAGCTATCTTTGACACTTAAATCCAGATTCTGTATCAAGCTCTTTCCACTTATTTAACAGAATCTAGACTGGAAATATAATTCCAACCCTTTATAACTAATCTTTAATGATTCTGGCACTGAAGCCTGGTAAAGATCTTTCTGATCCTTTGAGAATTATCAACCATTTGCTCTGACGAGTTGCTTATGTAAGCCTCTCCAATGTATGGTCAATATTCTCATATATGTCTTGGATAAAATTTGTGTATTCATTTTAATCAGAATGGTATCGAAAGGGGAAGATCCTCTCTTAACAACAATAAATGTCTAGGAAACCCAAATCTACAATTCTTTCGTGCAAATAAATCATCTGGTTTCCATTTTTTTTTTTTTTTTCACATACAGAAAGCATACGACTGTACATAGCATTATTAAATTCTCTATTCATTATATAATTTTGATTCTTGGGGTAATCTTCTGATCAGTCAGAAGAATTTTCCTTTAAATTACTTAAAAAGGTATTTTATTAATTTAAATAAATTTGTTGTGGGATTTCATAAGTTTACTTTTGATTAGGCAAAGACGACTGTATAATATTAAATATTTTTTGTGTAGTGCTGTTTTAGGACATTTTTATTTTGTGTTTAACTAATTTTGTTCCTTAGTTACAATAAAAAAAAATGATCTTTGAATTATAAGAACTGATTTGTAAAACTGAATTTGCATAGATGAAGTTTCTTTTGTGTTCAACAGTACTGATTCTTTTGTTGAATGATCTTACATTGAATAGTCTGAATACAAATTTTGAATTTTACTATTGAGGAGGCAAAATTTACTACTCAGTTGTTAAATACTCTTAATTAAGAAAATTTATTCAAGATGAGGCTTATAAAACATATTAGCTATAATGTAGCTGGCTGTTAGCTATCTGATTTGAATTAAGTACATTTATCCTAAACTAAACTAAACTCACAAACATAAAAAAAAGAAAAAAAAAACTTCAGAAAATGGTTTTCTTAAAGTATTTATTTATTTACTTTATTTGCTGTGATAGGTAATTATAAGAAAACCAAGTGCCAGATATAAATGTAAATCAATATAAAAGTGAGAACGATATTGATTAAAACACAAGTCCCAACAAATAAGGAATTTAATCTTGATATTTTTTATCATAAAATTTTGCAAGCATATATACACAGCAACCCTTCACATTATCAATACTGTTGATTCAAAATTGTGGTGGTGATTTTGATTCTTAAAGCCATAGCCATAATTGTAGCACTTGATGTGACATGCAAAGAAAGTTCGTGTATAATCGCTTTTTTCAAGTATTTTTTCCACCATTCAATAGCATTGAATGGTGAAAAATGGTTACTATTAATACTATGCAAAGAATATATTAATGGTAATCTGTTCTATAAAGTTAGATTTTGTTGTCCATTAAGATTCTTGCTGTTGTTTCGAATAATTATGCATGTTCAAGAATTTCATTTCATAATGTTGTAAAATCAGTGCCAACAGGGAAGATGTGAAGTGGTGCACATGCAGCCATAATGAAATATTGGGTTCTAGTATCTACTTTCTGAATGAAAAAATTATCGAGATTCACTATAAGTTCAGCTCTTCCTGGAAGAGAGATGCTCACCACAAAGACCTAATCATGATCTCAAAGTGGTGTTTATTGCTTCTCAAGAAATGTACTGCCTTCTAAGTTTATATTAATATATACCTCTTTGATCTGGGAGCTGAGCTAGCAGCCAAAATGTTAATGATCTTGCTTTTGGTTCAATAGCTTGTGGGTTCAAATCCCACATTTTGCATGGGTGTTTCTAAGTGGTTCAAAATCCACTTTAAGTTGTAGGTCATGATCTAATAAGCCTTCATGTACAAAAAATGATTGTTGAGTAACAAACAAAATGAACCCCTTTGATCTATGTTCTCTCATGATTTCTCTTTGTGTCATTGTTCCATACCTCATTGAAACTCAGTGTGAACTATTCAATTGTTATCTAGTGGATCATTGCAACATTAACTTCATAATACAAGTCTTAGTTTCTTAATCTCACATCATGTTTGTTATACCTGATGTGCAAAATTGTTTCCATTATTTGATAAAACAATGTAATGATTTGTTATCAATATTGTAGATTGTGAACGATTTTTTTTAATATTCCCAAAAAAGAAATTCAGCATACGAAATGTTAGATTTAAAAAATCGATTTTTTCTTGGTTACAATTTTCTGACTCTGGCTATTTACCATACACCGGAATGCATGTTTTGCTAAATTATTTTGATTTCAGCTTTTAAATACATTTTGTGTGTATACTCATAAAATTTGTACTCACTTCCAATTGTTCTTTATCCATTAAATTTAGTTCACTTATTCATTAAAATTTTGACTGACTTCAACCTTTTTTATTACTTTAGATATCAAGTTGCAATTTTTAAGTATTTAAATAAACATGTTGGCAACAATATTGATGTTCATAATGCAAATGTGTTAGTTTTGTTTGATTAAAATTAAAAGTGTATATATGCTTCAATTACTTACACTTTGTAAAAATTTGTACTTAATAACACATAGTAGAAGTTGCAATGCAGTAATTTGTTAAATTGATTATTAAATTACTAATTTTCAATTAAAACTGAAATGAGTTTCAAATTTTCCATAGAAATCTTGGACATAAGCACACAATATACTTGTGATTATGCTTGTCCTTACAAAGCTGCTTCAGGCACCACCAATTTAAAAGATTTTTTAGTAATTCTTTTTTTAATTCGGTAATACTTATTTTAGTAATTCTTTTTTTTAATTTTTGTACACAAGTTTTTGTGTTTATTATAGATTTTATAAAGGTAGAAATTGCTGTGATGATGTAAAACATAATTAAAATTCTAATTATTGATTTCAAAATTACAAAAATGTAGATTAGTAAGAGTAAGCCAGAATTACCTTTATTTAAATAGCATTTAATGTGTTATCCAGAATAATTTATTTAGTGCCATTAGTATTTAAATCATGTTATCTTTTTAAACAGGTCAGTATTAAGTAGTCAATTATTATAGTAAACACTTCTTTTTAAACATATATTGAAAATCCAGTTTTCTTAAGAAATAAGTTCTCAAGTGAAGCCTGGATTATAGTAACTTTTTATGTAATGTAAATGTATTTTATTTTATTTTTCAATAATTCGTTAAATATGACTTTCAAAAATTTTCTTCTTTATTTATTCAAATATTTAAAGGAAATTAAATAAATTGCTTGTGTGTTAAAAATGTATTTACCTATATCTTGAATATTTCAGCTTATTCAAGGTGCTGGACATCATGTATATGCAGACAAAGCTGATGAATTTAATAAAATAGTATGTAGTATATGTAACTCAATAAATAAAGAAGAGCATTTAGATCACACATGCATTCAATCAGAGAATGTACCTGAAGTTTGTGTTTAATGAATGTACATAATTTAATATGAAGATAAGAATATTTAAATCATTATTTATATTTGTTTTCCTCTGATAGAGGATCATATGAATATTTTTTTGGTGCAGCATGTCCATTTTTTGGACCTTGTACCATAAAACCAAACCAACCAACCATTAGAATATTTATTTTCTTCACTCAAATGAATTTTCATACATACTGTTTTTATTCTCTTAACAGCTAATGCTTTTTCATGAATTGTAAATTATGTTAATCATACTATTTTTTTAATTGTTGTCCAATTTTATAATTTTAAAAAAATTATTGACTTAATTTTAAAAATTTGTATAGCTCAATTTATTTTTATAAACATTTGTCATCATTAATTTCATATTTCTACTTTAAAAATCTACTTATTTATTATGTAATTAAAAATTTTCATAGTAAATTTTCTCAATATTTACTGTTTTAAGCACCATTGTTAATGCAATGTTAAGTTCACAGTGATGTTTCTGATTATGCCAAAATATTTTTTTGTAAATCATATCTATTATTTCATTATGTTTATTTTATATAAACATATTAGCTTAGTAAAAGTATTAAGGATTACTAGAATGTGAATTCGTTGTCTTAGAGTATAGATCATTTCTCTTGTATATATATATGCCATTAATTTCATCAATGTACCAGTGACAATTTTTCTAATTTCCAAAATTTATTAAAGTATGCTATTATAGTAATGTACTTGAATATTTTGTGCATATATCTTTATAACTTTTGATTTATTTTCTCTTTTTTTATTGATGATTTTAATGATTCTGTAAACATGGCAAATATTTTTGACTTATTAAAATTAATCAAAAAATAACAAAATTATTTCCTGTATTATTTATTTTAAACATAAGATATATAATGGCAGATTCTAAAATTTATGAAGGTAATGTTTTCAGTAAAATGCTTATATATTAAATATTATTTCAATGGATATGTTTGGATGCTGTGATATTTAAATTTTTTTCATTCTGCAGAGATGACATTTTTAATAATATTTGCTAATAAACTTATTGCATCTTCTATAAATTCTTAGCTGTTTGTGGAACTGATTTTCTTTAATTAGGAAAATTAATCATTTTCTATTTATCATGTATTTCTATTTAATGTAGCATCAAATGTATAAATGTATTGTCCTTTAAAAATTACCTTTTAAGAGATATAAATTTTAATTCATTGATAAAGATATATTTAGTTAGTTAACTATTTATTGATAAACAATTATGTCTGTTTATTATTTTTTCTGAAGTATAATTTTATTTTAAAACTATTCTACTTCAATATTATTTTGGCAGTCGGAAAAGTTATCAACATAATTCATTTTGTGAAATATATTACATTTATTTTGAGATTATTTTTAGCATTAACATGCTCTGTTATATTAGTGAAACTTAATTTACCATTGATATTTGTAATTTGCTTATGCAGTGTGCTCTGATTCTGCAGTTATAAATTTAATAAGACCGCCTTGCTTATACAGTGTCATAGTCTTTGATATATTCGATGGTGTAAATTATTTCATGGGACCACACTTATAAATCATTGTGGTTATTATTTAAATATTAATTTTCCAAAACAGTATATATTTATATTATTTTTGCTGGGAATTGCAATTTACAATTTGTACCAATAATTGATAAACATGATGGACATTTGTATCTTGAAGTGGGATAATGTATATAAAATGTAAAAATTATATTTTAAGACTACTTTGAAAATTATTTTATGTGATTGATATTTTTTTCTGTGTAAATTTAAAATTCGTATTGTGACATAAGTGTGAGGAATAATCTACACCACCGCTAGCTTTTAATTATCCTTTTCTTTATTTAATAACATCTACATTCCACAAAGAGAAAATAAAACACACTATACATAATAAAAAAAAAACATAAGAACAAAACAATTCTTATAGACATCTTCAAACAACAGCAGTCTCTAGGTTTAGAGCTTATCTAATAATAAATCAGTTTGTTTTTACCGTTAGAGGGCGTTGTTCTGTCACAGACTCCCCCGTTCTTGCTTTGAAATCATCACGATGATGAGTAAGAATTATTTGATTTTCTAATTTTTGGTGGTCTTCCCAGTTTTCTAAAGGGAGCAACTGGACCTCTTCTTTGCAAAGCTTTAGTCGGTGAGTTTTTACTTCCCTGAAAGGGAGTCAAAGCATAAGTGTGGTATACTCCTATTGGCGTATTTTGAGTATTTGCGTTTGCCACACAGAATACGATACAGGGGATTTTTGTGTGATGATGACAAATAATCAATCGCGGTGAGGCGAAAATTTTGCTGTAATACTCATAATTGGTTTGATAATCAAGACTAAATCTCCAGATGTATATCTAGGAGCTGGTCTCCTCTTGTCCGCAAAAGCCTTACTTTTATGTTGCTGTTTTAAAAAGATTTATTTGGCTTCGTATGTGAATTTTTCCAGCCTGTTTAGATAAAGGGTCATATCAGCGACAAAGTTGTCGTTTTCGATGATTCCACGAAAACCGTTGGTAACACCATCAAGAGTGCAAAACTGTAGCCCAAAATTGAGTAAAGCCGCTGTTTTTCTTATTGAACTGCACCTTGAAGTGTTTAGTGGGGAACGTATTGCAGGGAGTTTTTCTGACCAAGTATCATGACGGTTGTTCACTAATATTGCCAGACAAGGCTTCAAATTGCGGTTTTTCCTCTCAACTGGATTCGCCTGAGGGTGATATACCGGTGTTAGAGACTGATGAATGTCCATGACATAACCGAGTTGCTGAATCACAGCAGAAACAAATTGTGGTCCGTTATTTTTGATAATCCCGCGTGGTATTCCATACCTCATAAAAATTTCTTCTATCACGGCGATTGCACATTATTTTGCTGTTGCATTTTCCAATGCAATCAGCTCAACCCATTTCATAGTAACGTCTTCGATTATAAATATCAATTTTTCCCATGACTAACTGGAAGAGGGCCGAACGAATCATTAGATAACGTTTTAAACCTTTGGAACGGAACTGGAGTCTGGAGGAGACCAGCCGGTTTCTGGTTGGGAGGGCTTGTATCGCATACAGTCAATGCAATCTTTTATATAATTGTTGATGTACTTTCGCATACCACTTCAGAAGTATCGTCTAGCAATTCTGTCGAATATGCCTTCAGCACTGTAATGACATGCGGCAGGATCATCATGATGAACGTGGAAATAGGCATTCATGGAAGAGAGAGT
>JAPDSC010050257.1:594972-641480 GCA_026290005.1 Latrodectus geometricus | reverse complement strand
TCACTGCTGCCACACGTCTCGGCATTGATTCAAAGAGACTTTGAATGTGTTCTTGGGGTACAGCAGACCAAGCAGCTTTCACAGGTTGCCAAAGTTGATCTGATGTGGCAGCTGAGGATACAATCTGGGTCAATCATTGAGCAACCATGGACCACATGTTTTCCAAGGGGAAATATCCCGAGAGCAAGGCGGCCAGGGAAGCAATTCAATCTGGCGATTGACAAAGAAACCTTAGACAGTACGTGCCACGTGTGGTAACGCATTATTCTATTGAAATATGGTTGTGGGCAAGCTCTGTGAAGGTGAGGAAGGACAACTGGCCTCAACACCTCGGAGATGTAGCGCTGGCTGTTTAAAGTACCGGCAATGCGTAATAGAGGAGTGTGAGAGAGGTATCCAATGCCGCACCATACCATAATAGCCGGTGCAGGACCAGTTTGCTGGTGCATAACACAGCTATTCAGCATCCTCTCTCGACTGTGTCTCCTTGCTCGACTGCGAAGATCGTGGTGTTGCAGGCAGAAGCGTGACCCGTCAGTAACAATATCATTCCATTCTGCCGTCCACATCTTTCATCACACCATTGGATACAGAGACGTCTGTAGTTCTGCGTCTAGGGTAGACGAAGCAATAGACGTCTTGCATACAAATAACTCTGCTCTAAGCGGCGTCGAAGGGTACGCGTAGGCACTAATGATGGGTTACAGATTGAATGTGCTATGCTATGGTTCGTGATGTGGCTGAGTGATCCGTCACTGCCATGCGCACAATTTGCCTTTCATCATGTGAAGTGGATGCGATCGTACCCTCCTGCATCCAACGATCACATAGCCGCATTACAATTGTTAAGTTTCGTCCAACACGTCTGCCGATTTCCCTGATAGATAATCCCCAATCTCGGTAGGCCACTATCCTTTCTCTGTTGAACTAGGATTCTTGATCAAAAAATGATTGCTGTTTTCTACAAGGCATAATTTATCGTTTGTTTGAAAAAAAAAACACAATTGCCGAACTTCGAATCGTTGAAATCTTTAAATAGCGCTTTGAAGTGGCTCCTCAGGCTCGCGTGATGTGCGTTTGCACTGAAATTCTAATCATTTGCATATCTTACTTCCATTAATGCATGTTGTAAATTTCATGTTATTTGCATGTTTCTTTCAAGGTGTTGCATTTACGGTGGCCAGCAGTGTATATTGAACACAACAATCAATTAAAGTGAGATCAACAAAGGATTTTCAAAGGCTTAAAAGTTGATGAATAATAGGACTTCTGAGAAAACCTGAGAATGTCATGCGTAGAGTAAATGTAAGATTATGCACATTTGAAAAACAAGCGCTAAATTTATTGTGAAACCAATTTTAATGAAAATTTAATAGCAGTTTGATTAGGGAAAACAAAAATATTCTCCAAGCCAAATCTTGTTACTAAGACAATTTTGGACATTTCAAAATATTAAATGAATCATTACAGTGAAATAAAAACAGCATAACAGTAATTTACGTTTAGTGTACACAGATACTGATTAACATTTATGAAAATAAGACATACTCCGATATGAAACGGAAAACATATTTACATCACACGTCCGATTACGATGAGAATAACATTTTATATAACATACCTTTAGCGAACAAAATGTTATTTATAAAATGAAGGATGAAAAAGGCTGAATAATGACTTAATTCATCGGCTCAAAATAAAAACTGTATGTATATAAAAAGGAAATATTAAAAATAATTACGAAATCGATCCTTAAAATACTTTTTGATAATTATGAAGAATGTTAGTGGAAAAATGTTCTATACAGAGATGAAAATTTCAAATAAAAAAAAATCAACATTTATTCAATTGAACACAATAAATATTCCCTATTAGTTAAAGATGAAAATGTACTAAGTGTCTTATTAAATTATTCATTTTAATTTATAGTTTGTGTAGATAAATAATGTTAGCAATAGACACTTAATAAAATCCCAGTTTCATCATAAAGTTTATTACAAAGGTTAATTCAGAATAGCATAAACAAACATGGCCAAGTTTAATTCCGGGTAGATCTCATTACTATTTATAGCATTTTGATATACTTATTACTAAAACAGAAAATTATATTTTAAAAATAAAATTAAAGTTTGCTGACAATGTTTGACTGTATTACACGAATGAAATTCCCGAATTACTTAAGCCCCTATTACATTTACTTTAGAGTTGCCGATATTTCATTTTGAGCAACTCCCGTAGACTTAACATTACGTCACGTCACAGCTCGATTTTGGGCAACTCGGACACGTCGTCCAATGATATTTCAGATTTTTTTTACAGCTGCGCATTTGAAATTTGATCATTGCCAAGTTTTCGCCAAATTTTATGCCAAATGAAAGTTATTGGCGTTATGAATTGCTGAAAATGAGCAATTTTTTTTGTGCATGCAGCAGCAACTCGAGCAATTCGTATCGCCAATAGATGATCAACGGAACTGGTGTTGTCTTTTACTTTCGCCAAGCGGAAACAATAAGATGCTAAGAAATAACATGTTTTCATTATTGTTAATGAGTGCATGTGATAAATATATATACTTGAAAATGGCAAATATCTGTGTTGAATGGACAAAAGAAATGGAAATTGATTTTATTGAAATGATAAGAGTAAAGCCTCATATATGGGATAATTCAGATTCCCAATATAAATTTACTAAATTAAAACAAAGAACGTATGATGAAGTAGCATCCGAATTAAAGTTAAAATATCATCGTTATAAAGATGTGTTTACACGTGATAAGAATTTTCACCTGTGTTGTTTGAGTGATCTCTTAATTTCATTAAAACTATAAATAAATATTATTTCAAAATACCAGTTTTGTTTTAGGTCTTGATAACATTATTTATTTAAGGAAGGAATATTATTTATTTAAGAAATCTTGATAATATTATTTATTTAAGGTCTTGATAATATTTTATTTAGGAAATAATATTACCGAATTTTCCTGTATATAATCCGCAGCGGCGTATTATCCGCACGGCCGTTTCTTCGAGTGAAGGGGGGAAAGCGTCGCATAATCCGCAGCGGCGTATAATCCGTGGCAATTTTTTTCGGCGAATAGTCTAAAATATGTACTGCTGATAATATAGATATCACATAAAATAAAAAAATGCACAGTAGGATTAAAAATTTAATAAATTGTATAGAAAAAGAGTATTTATTATGAAAAATATCAATCTAGACCCAGTTTATCGCAGAGTGCGATAAACTTGAGATGAAAGCACGAGATCGATCAAAAGCGATAATTTTGAGAAGAGAGTTTTATAAAACTTATCGATATTTAGCTTCTAATAACTTTTAAAACGAAGTTAGATATATTTAAATGACTATATATTTGCTTCGTTAATATTTAAATGAAAGAAATGGGTTATTTACAAATTGCGTATTTTATACATTTTTTTATACCGCGCGTGCTTTGTTTTTCACTTCACATTAACACATTTGACGTTATTGTTTTTATTTGCTTTCGCTAAAGCTTTTAATTTAAAATCTTGCTGTGTAAGTTAAAAATTTTCGCTTCCATATGACGATATACGAATTTGAATAATTTCAAAACGAAACATCTCACGTCAAGACAAATTGCAAAATGACGTTAGCGAATTTACAAGCGTAAAAGCTTTAAGAGGAACCGAATTCGTTTTTGAACGTAATTGCACAAAGCTGATAATAGTTTAAATAACTCAGGTGTGTCCTGGTACCACCTGTTATTTATTTTATGAAATATAAAGAGTATTTCTTTCAAAACCTTCTTGTAAGCTTTTCTGATGGAGAATGTTTTTTTATCAGATAATCCGCGGCGGCGTATAATACGCACAACGAAATTCGGAACTTTTTTAACACATAATCCGCGGATTATATACCGGAAAATATGGTATTTATTTAAGGAATCTTGATAATAATATTTATTTAAGGCCTTGATAATAATATTTATTTAAGGCCTTGATAATATTATTTATTTAGGAAATTAACTCAAAAGTTTTAAGAAATTTTTTAACCGGATATTTTCCTTTTCACGTCGGCAAAGATTAGCTCTTGATCATTCTAAACGTGAAGTTTCAAACGCTAAAATTGAGTGAAACAATAGCAAGATGGCGTAATGTAAACAAATTTTGGCTACAAACTAAATTCCTAAATAAGAATTCATCATGAAATCTGGACACCTACAGAGTAAAATATGGCAACCTTAAAAATGTTAGCCAGAAAAGCGATCTGTTAATAAATCTAGTAAAACAGCTATTTATTTATAGCAAACCTAATAGAAATCTCGAACATTCATTGGACGATGATCTCAAGTTGCCGAAAATCAAGCTGTGACGTCACGTAATGTTAAGTCTATGGGAGTTGCTCAAAATGAAATATCGGCAACTCTAATGTAATAGGGGCTTTACGAGGGTATCTGGAGACGCATGGGTAGCCCACGTGGGATGATGTTAGGCTTAATGCTGGACCGGACAACCAGGATTAAGCCTAACATCATCCCACGTGGTGACGTAAAATAGTCCTATGGTGAATTAAAGGACTATTTTATCAAAACAATCATTCAGACGAATTGTATCGACTCTTGTTCAGTTTTTTAGAAATCGACAAAACTATCACAGCTCCTGGGGAAATTATCATCTATCCGCATCCCCATTTACACCACGTTCTCTCCCAGTTCAACCGATGATCTCATCTCGTACCATCCTACGACAGGATTCTCTCCACAGGCAACTCGAGGAGTCCAGAACTCTTCTCCAAATCCCGACGGGCTTCCTTCTTGCTGCAGCCCAAAAACCGGTTCCTGGCTATCCCCTTGTTTCACTTCATGCGTTCTATCCATGAAAAATTACCCTGCGCCCTCTCACAAATAATTTTTCTTGTGGTTAGCAGTTAAAACTAATTTGTATCCATTTGTGGTCAGCTCAAATACTCCCATCCTCCCAGAAAAAAAATTTTTTTTTTATTTTTCCTATATAACCAAGTTGAACTGCTACGAAGAGGACAGGAATTCTCATTAATAATCGTATACAAAACTTAGACAAAGATATATACAAAAATATAACAACAGTATCAATTATAGGTGTTTACAACAAAAATATGAGCAAATATATTGTATGGCCATGTAAATACAACTCCTGCAAATACTCCTTATAAATTTTCCTCCAACTTAGTATAATACAAGACATAAGCAGCATATTAGCAATACTCATTAGCGGTGTGGTACTACACCATTTATACGTCTTCTGAGATTGTACCTTTGACTATTACTTTTGTGTGGTCGCAGATAACCCTCGATACCTTCCATATTGGATAACTGTCTCGGCGGTTCACGCTGAAGAGAGTAAGTTTTGGAATTTGGTTTCTCATGTTGTGTCTCTATAACTTCTCTTTTCTTACCTTCATTTTTGGAGGCATTGTCTATTAGACAATTCTGCCCAACAGTCATTAGGGATAAATTTTCAATATGAGCTACTCGTACGTATTTCGCATTTCTTGTATGCTGGATTTGAACAACGATCGGTGAATGGAACATAACCTTAAAAGGGCCTTCGTTATACTTATAGAATTTTCGACAACGGCCCGGTTTAATTGCTGGATTGAATCAGTAAACTAAGTCACCCAACTTTATATTCTTAACTCTGAGGACTTTATCTCTACGCAATTCTCTTTTATTTGACGCTGTCTCTAAATTGTGTTTCACCTGACGGCATGACAAGTATAATTCAGATAGGAGTGCAATTGCATAGTTATAATTATTAGCATTTGAAAATTGTTTTCCATCCCTTAAAAACTGGTACGGTAAGGAAAACTCTCTTCCAAAGACTAAAAAGACAGGGGAAAAATTAGTAGACTCATGAACTGTTGTTCTATATGTTAAAAAAGCAAAAGAAACTTTTCTGTCCTAGTCAGAGTGAGTGCTATTTATTATGTGACTTGGGGCATTACCTAGGAAAGCGTGAGCTCTCTCTATGCACTCATTAGATTGCGGCCGCCATGCCACAGTATCAATTTTCTTTATATCTAATGCAGTATAAACTCTTTTTCATGACTTCATTTATTAAATTAATCCCTCTGTCAGAGACAAGTTTACTTGGAGTACCGTAGTGACAATGAATTGCACAAGAACGGCTGCTACGATGTCACTATTAGTAGCTAATACGGGAAATACATCAAACCACCTAGTAAAATAATCTGAAGGTGACTAAAAATCTGTTTCCCTTTTCTGTAATTTTCAACCGACCAACGATATCGATTGCAACCTTCTCGAACGGACCGGAGGGGATAGGTATGCCCTGTAAGGGTGCTGCAACTTTTGGTTTATGAGCTCTTCTTTCTAGACAGCTGGAACATGATTTAACCCAATTAATTGTATGCGCCAGGAGCTTTGGTCAATAAAATCGTTCCCTTACTTTCATTAATACCTGGTAGGCATGCTAAGGGGGATTCGTGATAAATTTGAAATACACTTTTTATCAATATTTGAGGAATAATTTCTGTTTTTCCGGTTTAGGTTGATTTCCTTCCACGCACAATAATATTCCATTCTTTTCAAAAAAATTTACTTTAAGAGAACGAACAGGTTTTTTTCTTTGAAAGTGCCGTTCGTATTTGTTGGCATTTGGTATCTATTTTTTTGCTCTTCACTGTTCAAAAGTAAAATTAGATATACCAACACACTTCTCAAAAGGGTTGTCATTAAAAAATAGCAGCCCCTCTAATGTTTCAACATGGGAAATATTTTGAAACATAAAATCTGCGATGCTGTTTATCTTACCTGAGACAATTTTTATTTCGAACTGAAATTGTGACATTGACAAAGTCCATCGAGCAATACGGCAGAATAAATCTTTCATTTTTATAGAACTAGCTAAGGGAGCATGATCAGTATGTATGTAGAATTTTCTACCTCGTAAGTACTGCCTAAAATAGTAAAATGTACTATTGCCAAAGCTTCTCTTTCCGTTACCGAATATTTCATTTCCGCTTGATTTAATTTCCTACTACCGAAAGCTACTGGCTTAGGGAAACCTGAATTGTCTAACTAAGCCAACACGTAGCAGATTGCCACATTACTAGCATCGGTGTAAATATGAAAACCTTTCTCCATATCCGGGAGCTCCAAGCATGGCTCTTGTTCGAGAGCCGATTTCAGTTCAAAAAACTCCATTTCTGCCTCTTTATCCCATTTTAATTTTTTTCACTTAAATTTATCGACCCTCTGACTTATATTTAGTATAAATTTTCAGTAATAATTTATGCACCCTAAAAAACTTCTAACTTGTTTCCTGCATTAAGGTATTTGGAATTTTTCAATAATTTCAATGTTTTTCTTGTCCGGAAAAAATTTACCTTTACTAGCTAAGAATTTACATTTTTTTTTTTGGCTTTAATTTTAATTTATACTCGCGTAACCAATCAAAAACTGCTTGTAATTTAGGAAAATGTTCATCAATGGTTCTACTAGCAATGATTATATCATCAATGTAAATATCAATATTGAGTGGTTCTAAACCGGATAGAGCAACAATCCTCAATCGCTGAAAGAAGTTTGCGCTGGTTCTTAAACCAAAAAGTGCACGAGTAAACTGGAATAAACCCTTATGAGATGTTATTGCCAATTTATGTCTATGGTGCGACAACCTGTTGAAAAATTCCGCTCGTTAAATCGAGTGTTGAAAAAAAATTTTCCTACAGCTAATCTATCGATTGCTTCATTAATGTTTGAGAGAGAGTATGAATCCGGGACTACCTTAGCATTTAATGCCCTAAAATCAGTTACAAGTCTATACTCTCCCGAATTCTTTTTAACTAATAAAACGGTGCAGAGTAAGTAGAAACAGATGGCTCTAATATACCAGATTCCAATAAAATATCTCTGCGTATTCATTTCCTTACGTAAATTATAGGGTACTCTATACTGCCTTTTCTTTACCACATTATTATTTGTAAAAGGTACCATATGGAGAATTGTATCACATCCAGGAAGGTCTTTTACTGAGCTTGCAAAAGTTTTTTTAAATTTTTCTTTAACTTCCCCATTTAGATGATAAAAATCAAATGATTTATCTCATTTTAAATCCACCTCACTACATTCCCCCCACCTTTCTTCTGATTCTACAAAACAAACTTCCTCCCCAATTTCTGAACTTGGCATGATTGCTTCACATAAAACCAATTTTGATGATTTATTTAAATGTATAAATTCTCTAGTGGGATTTAATATAAGGACTGGTATTACACTATAATCGGAATTATAATGCACCGTGTGGACAATAAAATAATCCTTTTCATTGTTACATGGTTTTGTCACAAAAGTTTGTGAGTCGATTTTACTTCTCAAGTTAACTTCCACCACTGATTGTGAAAAGGCAGTAAGAACCGTTTTCTTATTAAGGTAACCTTATACTGGTTTATTTTCTTCAATATTTTGAATCGAAAATACTTTTTCTTTGTTATCATTATTATTTAACCAGTTTACAGAATTATAATCAAATATGACTTTCTTTTCAACATAATTTATAATGCAATTTTGAGATTCAAAAAAACTATATCATAGAATTTTCTGAAAATTGTTAGATATAGGTATCGGTGTTACAAAAAACTGGGATTTTATTATTTTTAATGCTAAATCTAAGCTTATTCCTTTTGTTACATCTATTATCTGATGAGAAATTGTTTTAATTCGAATAGAACATATCTGGGTCTCTATATTGTGTGAGATACTCGACTTTTCTAGTAAATTTAAAGATGCTCCTGAATCGCATTATGCAAAAATTATCTTCTCGGAAATTTTTCTTTCTATTACAGGCAGAGTACTTCCTATTTCATGTACGAAGATTTCATTTAACTGCACTGGAGGTTCTCGCTCCTGTGATCGTGCAGTCCAGGTCCCCTTTTTTAGTTTAAATTTCGACCGTATTCTTTCTTTCTCAAATTGACTCGACAATCTCTTTTAAAATGCCCTACCTTTCCACATCTGTAACACTTGATTTGCCTTTTTCGACTAATTTCGCTTTGGGGCTTATCTTTTCCTTCTAACGCAGTAATTTTGTCTGGAAGAGTTTTTACTTGCTCCGTTAATTTCAAACACATTTCTGAAACCTCTTAGCCTTTACATGAAAAACTTGTACGGAATCGTGTTGTTCACAAAAACGCGTGTTCGAAGCTTTCCATGTCATTTCTTCACATTTCGCAAAATCCCTCAGCTCTGCTACAGTACGGGGTTTTCTGCTATGACCCTCGTATAATTTCCGGGTGAAGATTTGTCAACAACATATTAGGTAACATATTTTTTCTTTGGACCTCAGTGACTTCAGGATTTGATGCACCAAATTCCAATAACCTATTTTTCTGAGTAGATCTAGCAATATAGCGTTCGACCGGCTGTCAGAATGACAAAGTCAACTAATGCCTCATTTGGGGAAATTCTAGTACCGAAATTTTTTACTAAAAGATCTTTTAAATCCTCATAATTTTTAATTTCTTCTCTAAATCACACAAAGAAATCCCTAGCTTCATCATAAAATTGGTCTTTAAGAACATAGAACTTTTCCTGCTGGCTCCACAACCATTGACAAGCAGCATTATCTAAATGATCGAGAAATTCATTTAACGCTTGCCCTGACTCTCGATCACGATAAATAGGTAAGGCGGAAAGTCGCATAATTGACATTCCTTGGGCATAAAATGTTCCCTCAATTGAACTTCCTGATTCACTGCTACGCTGAGTTTAGGCATATTACACAAAATTTAATACAGTAAACAATACAATATGAAAAATTTTATATTTAAAAGGAAATAATTAATTAGGCCAACTTCTCATATACTCAAGAAAATCAATATACACATTAAAAACATAATATTAACATAACATGATAAGCACAATATTACAATTTCCACTTTTTTATAGAATTATAAATAATGTTATAACACATTTTAATTCAGTCTTCCAAAGAAGAAAGCCTGGGCACGGCACCAATTATGTACTAGGTGTCATATTAAATTACTCACTTTAATATACTATAGTTTGTGTAGATAAACAATGTTAGCAACAGACATGTAATAAAATCCCAGGTTCATATTAACTAATAAAGTTTATTACAAAGGTTAATTCAGGATAACAAACAATATGGCCAAGTTTAATTCCAGGTTGATCTCATAACTATTAATAACATTTTGATATACTTATTACTAAAACGGAAAATTATATTTTAAAAGTGAAATTAAAGTTTGCTTACAATGTTTGACTATATTACACGAATGAAATTCCCGAATTACTTACGAGGGTATCTGGAGACTCATGGGTAGCCCACGTGGGATGATTTTAGGCTTAATGCTGGACCGGACAACCAGGATTAAGCCTAACATCATCCCACGTGGTGACGTAAAATAGTCCTATGGTGACTTAAATTACTATTTTATCAAAACAATCATTCAGACGAAATGTATCGACTCTTTAGTTTATTAGAAATCGGCAATACTGTCACAGCTCCAGGGGAAATTATCATCTATCCTCATTTACACCATGTTCTCTCCCAGTTCAACCGATGATCTCATCTCGTACCGTCCTACGTCAGGATTCTCTCCACAGGCAACTCGAGTAGTCCGGAACTCTTCTCCAAATTCCGACGGGCTTCCTTCTTACTGCAGCCCAAAAACCGTTTCATGGCTATCCCTTTGTTTCACTTCATCATGCGTCTTTCCCATGAAAAATTACCCAGCGCCCCTTCACAAATAATTCTAATTGCCAACCATAAGAAAAATATTTTTGTATCCATTTTTGGTCAGCACAATACGCGGCAAATAAACGCAGATGGTATAACCACTTCATATTAGTTTCAGACAAGATAGGAAACAAGTAGTTTACAAAACTATCATTATTACTTTTCTCAATATTTTTAACAGTTTTTGCATCAACTTTCTTTTTTTTGTAATAATGGTATTTATTTAATACAATATTGTTATAATAATGACCTTTTTTTGTTTAATGAATGAAGTATTGAATAAAAAAACCACTTGCTTTAAAAATGTCTTGATGATAAAGCTCATTTTTATTTTGTATCATTTCAAATCGGAAATAAATAAATTTGAGTGAACTGATTAAATTTCATTTTTTTACTTAATGTATTTTTACTTAATATTTTTTTATTATTGTAATGTCGTATCTATAAATTTTATTAAATCTAACAGTAAAGTTTCTAGCGAATTTGATGGCAAAATTATGGTATGAAAAAAATTCTTCAAATTAAGTTCTTTAATGTATGTGGCTGACATAATAAAAAATATTCATGTTTTGTCATTGATGATTCGATGGTAGAGAGAATAGTGAATTCTTATTTCTTCCCACGAATGCCTTGTGATTTTAACAGAAATTTGTATTGATAAGTGACTAGATAAATAAACACCACAATTCCAATAACTTAGCCAGTCATTATACGTGTTAAGTGTTAAAAAACTGTCGAAAACTTACAGTTGTCATTATATGACTCGTATACCAGCTTATGTGAATTGAAATTTAAATTTATCGAGTGTTATTTTCTGGCAGTATATTGCTTTTCTCAGAAAACACTAAAATGTAAACATTGCTACCTTGTAGTAAGTAAAAAATTTATCGACCAGTGGTATATACGATGACTTGGCATAGGGTGTCTGAAGTTCAATACGATGTCGTATTGTGACATAGTTAAACGTTATCTAATGTTATGGATATTTTAAATCAATGAGAATTTGCTTATTTTGTTTATTACCATTAAAAGAGAAAGGAGTATTTTAAAGTGTTGTTCTAATTACTCTCTAGTATTGCAAGCATAATATTATTTTTTAATATCAAAATATTGCGAAATAAGCAATTATCTGTAATTTTCGATATACACTAAACTAAATCTAAGTACCAGAAAAGATATTAACTAATATATTTTTATTTGCTATATTTTATGAATAAAATTATGTAACATGTATTATAACATTATAACATGTGCATACTTTGCTTAATGATTTTTTGATACCAGGAATAAAATCACTTTTATTTCAGTTATTAAATATATTTATTTTGTCATGTATGTCAGGTAGACCGAGAGACGATACGATTCGTTTTACATACACACAAAAAACATTGATTAGCATTAAGATACACAGGCACGAACGAGCATAACAACAACTACACCGAACATGTACAAAACGAAACTCGAAAAAGGTAAACAAAGCACGCGCGCGTCACACAGCTTGGAAGGTTCTCTCATCTGGCTGTTGCCAGATACATAACAGTTCCTCCCCGACAAAACATAGAGTTACAAGTCGAGTCTCTTTGGAGGTTTCCTGATTCGGTTTGAGCGTCGGAGTGGCACATCAGTTTTCGGCTTTCCGGAAGCGTCTGGTACAGGCTTAGGTGGTATATCATCACTTGGAGTGGCAGATACAGGTACATCTTTAGGTTCAGGGACAACTTCAGGTGCAGGTGCAGGCGGTTCCGATTCAGCAACATCATCGGATACTGGCTCATCTGGAAAATTCAATTCTTTATCGTAAATTGGAATTTCAGTAGCAGCTTGGGATAATTCAATCGACTTTCCACATTTCCTTATTTGATCTACGTGTCTCTTCCAAATTTCATTTCCAACTTGTATGCTGTAACTCAAGGTTCCATCTTGGTTTATAATTGTTCCAATTTTCCATTTGTTAGGTCCGGAATAATTTCTTACGGCTACTTTCTCCCCTTCCTGAAACTCACGCAAGATAGGTTCTGTGTCAAGTCTCGAACTCTGTTTCTGAACAACTTTGTCTCTCAAGTTTGGATTAAAAAGATCAAGCCTAGTGCGAATACATCTCTTCAAAAACAAGGCACTCGGAGTTTCTCCCGTGAGAGAATGTGGAGTTATTCTATACTGTAATAAAAATCTTTGTAATTTCACATTTAGATCTCCAGAATCACTTCTACTCGATTTCAACGAAGCTTTGAATAACTGCACTATTCTTTCTGCCTGTCCATTCGTAGCAGGATGGTACGGTGCTGAAGTTATATGTTTAATATTATTCAGTTTCAAAAAATGTCGAAATTCATAACTAGTAAAACTTGCGCCGTTATCACTAACCAAAGTTAAGGGAATTCCATAATGAGCAAAAAGAATACGAAGATGATGAATTGTAAAACTAGCTGTAATGTTTTTCATCGGAATGACTTCTATCCACTTCGAATATGCATCAGAGACTACCAAAAACATTTTCCCCATAAAAGGACCAGCATAGTCAACGTGTATCCTTTGCCAAGGTCCATTTGGCCATTCCCAAGGATGTCGATTTATCCTTGCTGGTTCGTTCCTCGTTGCGATACAAGCTGAACAGTTCTGAACAAAATTTGTTATACTGGAATCAATACCTTGCCAATAGCAGTAGCTTCTAGCTATGACCTTCATTTTGACAATTCCGGGATGTCCAACATGAAGTTCTTCCAAAACTTGATTCTGGTACTTTTCAGGAATGCATACTCTATGACCATACATTATGCAACCATTTTGCAATGAAAATTCAGATTCTCTACCTTTCTAAGGCACAGGTAATTCAGTTCCAGATTTTAAACTTTCATACAGTTCGAACAATTTCCTATCAGTTTTAGTAGCTCTAGCTATGTCAGTTGCTGTAACAGGCATTAATTCAACTTGCGAAATATTTGTCACGTCTGCTTCAGTCAAGTACTCACAGTCCTTGTTAACTGCTAGTGGTAACCGTGAAAGTGCATCGGCATTGCCATGATTCTTAGTGTTTCGATACTTAATTGTATAACTGAATGCTTGGAGGAAAAGTGCATAATGAACCATTCGTGTTGCTGATAGACATGGTAAACTACGATTAGGTGCGAAAATTGATACTAGGGGTTTATGATCGGTTACGAGATCAAAATGTCGACCGAATAAATATTGATAAAATCTTTTTACTCCCCATACGATACTCAATGCTTCCTTGTCTATCTGCGAATAATTACGATCCGTTTTAGTTAATGACCTTGATGCAAACATTGCTGGTTTTTCTGAACCATCTGGCATAATGTGACTTAAAACTGCTCCGATTCCAACTGGTGATGCATCAGTTTGTAATACAAGAGGTAACTTAGGATCATAATGGCATAAAATTCTGTCTGAAGCAATTTCTTGTTTCAATGCCTTGAAAGCTTTTTCACATTCTGCAGTCCACAAAAATTTAGTACCTTTCTGCAGTAAATTATTGAGAGGAGCGACTCGAGTAAATAAATTTTCCATAGTAATTGACTAAACCCAAAAAACTCTTCAAATCAGATACAATTTTTGGAACTGGTACCTTCGTAATTGCATCGATTTTTTCTTGTGTTTTGTGGAGGCCGAATTTATCAATTGTTTGACCACAATAATTCACAGATTTCTTAAAAAATTCACTTTTCCGCTTATTTACTCTGAGACCATATTCTTCTAGTTTCTGTAGTACTAATTCTAACCTTTCAAAATGCTCTTGATCATTTCTCCCCGTTATGGTAATATCGTCTAAAAATACGTGTACCCCCGCGATGCCTGATAAAACTTGTTCAATGGCTCTCTGCCACACTGCCGGAGCTAAGGCTATACCATAATTCATTCTCTTGTAACGGAACAAACCCTTGTGAGTATTGATTGTCAATAGATGTCGGTCCTTCTCATCAACTAACATTTGCAGGTATGCTTCAGATAAGTCGATTTTAGTAAAGAACTCCCCTCCTGACAGTTCAGCAAAAATGTCCTCGATACGGGGTAAAGGATACTGTTCAATTTGTAGTCCAGGGTTAATAGTCACCTTATAATCACCACAGATTCGTAGGTTCCCATTCTGTTTGATGACAGGAACAATTGGTGTAGCCCAATCACTATATGTCACCGGCTCAATGATGTCTTCTGCAACTAACCTATTAAGTTCAGTTTCTATTCTTTCTTTTAAAGCAAATGGTACTGGTCGAGGTTTAAAAAATACTGGTTTGTAATTAGGTTTCATTTGAAGACGGCAACAAAACTTTTCCAGTTTCCCGATACCCGGAAAAATTTTCTCATACTTTTGAAGCAAGATATTTAATTTATTGGTTCGAGAATTACAATTTTCAACCCGAACTGCTTTAATTGAGCTCCAGTCTAATTTAAAATTTCTCAACCATTCACGACCAAAAACTGCGTTTACTTTTGCATGTACTAAATAAATAGTTTCTGTATTAATTTGATCTTTGTATTGAATTTGCACCACTGCTTGGCCAGCTGATGTTATCATAGAATTATCGAAATTCCTAAGCAATAATTTGGTTGGCTTAATGGCAACATCTGGACAAAGTTTCTTAAATTCATTCACATTCATACAACTAATAGCAGCTCCAGTATCTAATTCAAATAAACATTTATTCCCTTCAACAAAAATTTCTATTAAAATCTTATCCTTTGCATGTCGTGGTGATTTAACGCTATTAACTGGTACAGTTTCAGAACAAGATTCTATTTGTTTAACTGTTTCGTTACGTTTTGAGCGGCAGACTTTTGCCAAATGCCCGTTCTTTAAGCAATTCCTACATTGAGTGTTCTTGTGCTTACATTCGTGAGCTAAATGTTGAGTACTATCACATCTGTAACATTTCCGAGATTTATCAAACTTCTTTGTAGGTTCAGATTTCTTAAATTTAGATAAATCTTTTTTTATAGTTTTATCTTGCGAACTATGTAATTTTTTTTATCGATACCATTTGATTCTGAATTTCACACACATCTCTCTGAGCAGATTCCATTGCGAATGCAATGCTCTTAGCTTTTTCGTATGTTAACTTATCCTCTGCTAACAGCTTTTTCTGTATACTTTCGTTTTTGAGACCCATCACCAATTTATCACGAAGCATCGTACTTAAATTGTTCCCAAAGTTACAGTGTATCGACAGTTTTTGTAATTCGGCACAATAATTTGGAATGGACTCACCTTCAAATTGCTTCCTCTTGTAGAAACGAAACCGTTCTGTCATCTCTAGTGGTTTAGGATTCAAATGTTCCGAAAGTAATTTTATGATATCTTGATAAGTCAATTCTGAAGGAATGTTCGGAGTGGCCAGATTCTTTAACAATTTATACGTTGTTGCTCCCATAAGGCTTAAAATAGCAGAGACTTTCATTTTATCTTCGATCCCATTAACAACGAAGTAAGATTCTAAACGTTCCACATAACTGGACCAGTCTTCCACAGACGCATCATAAGATTCAAAATTAATGTTTGAAGATCCCATCCTCGTCGCCAATTCTTTTGTCATGTATGTCAGGTAGACCGAGAGACGATACGATTCGTTTTACATACACACAAAAAACATTTATTAGCATTAAGATACACAGGCACGAACGAGCATAACAACAACTACACCGAACATGTACAACACGAAACTCGAAAAAGGTAAACAAAGTAAACAAACCAAAAAGGTAAACAAAGCAAAAAACGCGCGTCACACAGCTTGGAAGGTTCTCTCATCTGGCTGTTGCCAGATACATAACAATGCACACATTAAATTTAAATTTTCACTTCAAGAGGAATCTTGAGTCTATTAAATATATAGCATGCAACAATATTCTATTAATTTATCAAGAATAGTTTCTGTGAGAATATCAATGGGAGTTGTACATGCATGCTCAAGTTTTGTGTGTGTCTTAAATTAACAATAACAGAATATAAAAAATATAATTTATTGCTAGTATTCCATATATTATTAAAAATAAAAAATGCTCATTCTTATAAATATATTTTAAGCCATGATTTTCTAAAGCTTGTCATACATTATAGAATTAATTTTGGTTTAAAAATGTTTTTATTCGCATCATCCTTAACAATACAAACATGAATAAAGAGCAATTTTTTTTTTAACTAATCGTAGTTTTTATGCCAATATTAAATAGAATAAGTAAATTTTTAATTTATGATATTGAATATTTTGAATTTTATATGATTAAAATTGTTCATACTTTCAACTCAGGAAAAATGTGTATTTATAGGAAATATTTAATTAAATGATAGTTAGAATGTTTTCTTCTTAGTCAATATAAAAAAAATTTTACTTCCTGTAAGATCTTATGAAGTTTTCACAAACATATGAGAAATTTATTAATTTAACTTCTGTTTTTTAGTAAAATGAAGACTGTCTTTAGTATCAGAAAGGCATCAGTGATCTATATAAACGATAAATTAAAGAGCGCCAAAATTTAACACACACACACATATATATATATATATATATATATATATATATATATATGTGTGTGTGTGTGTATGTGTTATCTTTTAATTATTATGTATTTTAAAAAAAATAATTACTCCTGTAAAGATATTTATAATAAATTCCTGAAATGAAAATCATAAAATTGACGATATATTAAATTTCAAAGAAATAAATGTTTTTAGCACCAGCTATAGCAATTTAAAACTTATTTTCGTAAAGTGAAAGCTCCAATTAACGTTTTCACGCATTAAGAGTGACACCGTTGATTGTTAGTTGCTAGATATTTCGAGCCTACTCAGAATTCAAAGGTCGTTATTAATGGAACTGTTATTTAAGAACCGTTATTACTTTAGAACCGTTTAACAAATAAGGCGTTCTTGAGAAATTATATTATTAAGATAACATTTTTCTTTCCTGCTGAACTGCTCAAATCTTTCTGGTGTTGGTAACTTCTTATTAAGTCGTTACGCTATTGTTGAATGGTTCTACGTTTCGTTATTTTAGAACTTAATGAACGTAAAAGAAGTTCTCGGTATTTCCGAACTTAAAGGAAGTTATCGTTGATTAAGTTTCTTATACTCTCCTCTCCTATAGATAAGCTATTTAAACTCTCCACCTATTTACAAGTCCCTTAATTTTATATTCTAGCTAATTAGTTAATGAAAAAAAAAATTAATACCCTATTATCAGTTGTATTTTAATTCTTGTTAATTTTTTACTTTAATACATTTATTCTAGTACTTTAATTTCAGTTTATGAATTTTCTTAAGCCACTCGCCCTAAATATTTGCAACCAATAATATGTCAGTTCACATTCAGCTATAGTCACCCTCATCTCACAGCTACAGAAGAGGACCTTCATGGACCTCGGAAACAGGCTCAGCCAGCCGAAAGTTTTGGTTTCTTATATCGTCGAATTTTCGAGATTCTCGGGTCTCCCTTGTGGACCATTTTGTTGCGTAGCAACCAATGAGTGTCACCTTTGGCTCTCTACTGCAGATGAGGGGGGAAGGAGTTCATTGTTGAAATGCGGGTGTATGAATAAATAGATTTCACGGTAAAACCGATGAAAGCATTGATAAGAATAGGGATTTTTGCCTATCCATTTTATGCCAATATTGTGGGAACATTTTATTCATTTTCCGCCTTTTATTAAATTTTATTGGAATTTTAGTTTTATTTGTGTGAATCTTACGAATTTTAGCGACATTTTTATTAAACAGAAATATTTTTTACAAACTAGAAATTATACTCAAAATTTAAAGCAAGTGTGAAATATTTTAAATTTAATATCAAATTACGAGAGGAAAATTATTATAAATTAAAATTGAAGTTTATTCGATTAAATTTGAAATATATTTTAAAAATTTGTAGAATCTAAAATTATTTTTTGATACTATAATTTATTAATATTTTTTAAAAAAGAATTATAATGATATTAAAATAACAATATAAATAAGATAAGGAATTGCATTATGTTTTTGTAAAAGTCTATTTATAAAATTTGCATTAATATAAAATTTATTTTTGTTCTTACTTTTATCACGGCATGTTAAGTAATGAGCATAATTTTTAGGAAGCGTGATAATAAATGTTGCTTTATATAATTATTTTAGATTAATTGTAAAGTAAATTTGTAACTGTTGTGTTTATTTTTATTATTTGAAAATAAAATCACAATAAAATGAATATTGTATGTTTTGTAGCAGCAAACTCTGAATTTCATTTATTTTTCAAGTTATGTTCAATAATTTTTAATTACGGCCCAAAAAATTATTGCTCATTAATGACTTTTTTGTTTTATTCTAATCTAATTTCAATACAAATCTTTGAACATAATTAACCCTACTGATTACATTTTTAATTTTATATAACTGAAAACAAATTATTAAATATTAAATTCTATATACACAGAAATATCAGTTAGAAATTTTAAATTATACTATTAGGTGTTTGAATAAAAGGTTGGCCCTTAATAATAATTGAAGATATTTCACAACAGTATTTATTAGAAGCATATTAAACACCTTCATGTTATAATAACATTTCTTCATTAAATCTTAGATTCGTAAGAATTACAACCATATAATAACAAAATGTAATAACTTCATGAAAGAGAACTTTTCTGTATGTATCAATGTATATACAGAGAGAAATAGAAATATTTAGAAATTTTCATGGAATAAATTTTATAAAATGCCCATCGCATTTAAATCCGTCTAGAGATTAACACAGTATAAATTATTCATAAATAGTTTGATTGAATACGAAAATATTTCAAAGGCACAATTGGAAAACAGTATTTCTGAGCTCTCAGGGATAAAACTCAGAGATAATTCATGGGTAAATAAAAACTAAGTACTAGTCCCTTGTCAAAATTTTAAACAACCAATTCTCTTATATGAACTAATTCTTGATCCATAATTTATTTATATAATTCATATTTTGTCATAAAGATTTAATTTTCATATATTGTACATAAATAAACAAATTTCTTTGATACCATAAAAAAAATTCATAAGAAATTGAAGAGAAAAAAAATTTAATACATCAGTTTATATAAAAAAAAATTATAACTTCTTAACACTTCATATTTTCATTTACATCATGAGAAATAACACAAGATATACATTTTGCAAGTTAATCATGAACTAAAAATCATTGCTTAGTTTTAACTCTATATGCAGATTACAATATATTCACTACAAATTTTATTACTTATTTTTTAGTGTAGACGACAGTATTTTTCAAAATATTTTATTAAAATTTCGTTTTAACAAAATACTGGAATTGTTTAGACATAAAATTCCTAGTTGACAAGATAAAAATTGATCACAAAGTATGCAACATCACCATTTCCAAAGTTCATTTTTGCGATAATAATTATTTTAGATGATGTTATGTTTACAGAACTATTTGAGAAAAAGCAACTATTTGAGAAATATATGTTTAATTGATTATAATTTCATCCAAAAATGAAGCTATAAAAATATTTTTATTTCCAAATTGTTTTAAAACCATTATAAAAGGAAAAGATAAAGATCTTACAAGTTTCTTGCCTCATCGATATCAAAATTTTGATGCTCTTTAAATTTTCCCGTATTCATTTTACTGATTTGCAAATTAAAGCAATGCGAAGAGTCATACTTTAAAGCAATATGGAGTGTATCTCATAACTATTTGTACCATTTTATTACAATAATAATAAAAAACTAAAGAAACTTAGAATTTAATATTTTCCTTCAATTTAATTATATTTTATGTTTATTATCTGAATATATATATATATATATATATATATATATATATATATATATATATATATATATATATATTAGTTTGGGGAAAGAGTTATCCATTATTTTTTCGGTAGACGTCTGTAGTGATCGCTATCTCGTGAGGTATCTATCAAACAATTTCAAATTTATGCTCATTGGAAAGGTGACATTTGACACTAAAATATTCTCTTGCGGTTTTTTGTTTGACTAATTCAGTTATGAGTACAAGGTTTTAAAAATAGAAGACAACAAACAGAAAATTCGATCCATTTTAGTTTTTCTTTTATAATGGCGAAAATGCTAACCAGGTGGCTAAAATTGTGAAAGGTGTTTATCGTCCTATATATGCCTGTAACAACCAGTTACGCACAATTTTGGTTTCGTCGATTCCGTTTGGGTATTTGGATGCTAAAGATGCACCTCGCATGGATACAACATCGTCGAGAATGTCTATAAAATATCAAAAATTATCAAACTTGACAGCATGTCAGCAGTCGTAGCTTCAAGACCTAAAAATCTACATGAAAACTGTTTTAAACCTTATTTATTATTAAATATATTAATATATATTATTATATATATATATATATATATGTAAGAAAAAAACTTTTTAAAATTAATAGAGTATCTGAATTCAGAAATGTTGATGCATTTTTAATCGCTCAAATCTTATTTTGAAGAATGAACAAATAATCCCTTTGTGATAAAATTTATCATTTTCGTAAATTTGTAAAACTAATTTCTCCCTATTAAAATCTGGCTTAAACAAAAAATTTGAAAGCTAATACCTTATACTTTATGTTTATGGAAAGCTTTCTACATTCAAAATCTAAAAACTCTTGTCAATAGTATTATTCGTTTTTTTGAAGGACCTATTTAAACTATGTTTACCTAGAGTTGTTAAAACCAAAATTCTAAGAGATTTAAATTTCTGAATGACCTAGAAATTTAATTTTAAAATTGATTGTCAATGGGCAACATTAGAAATTCTTTATTATTAATTATTATAAATCCTTATAAATTAGCTTCTTTCCGCGCTTAGTTTGCTTGAAAAAACTCATTATTGATAGAGTGGCCATTTCTGACACATTTGTATGATATCAATCATCTGGCTTCTACAATGATGACAAATGGGGGAATTTTATGAAACGATTACTGGACCATGGAAAATAAGCAAGACAAAATCCTGTCCTTGTTAAAAATGTAATTATCGATAGGGTGGTTTTCAGACTGAAGGAATACGACAATGACAAATGAATGAGTTAAAAAAAAATTTAGATCTTAAGTTGTAGTAAAGTCATAAATTAATATGAACTAAGATTAATTTAAGTTGAAATAAACTTTATATATATATATATATATATATAGTTGAACAAGTTCAATTTAAAACTTTAAGTACACTTCTAAGAACTAATATAGAAGAATACTTTTTATGTACTTTTCTTTTGTAGTAAAGGGAATAAATAAATATTGCAATAAGTAAAAGTTTTGGAATGTATTTTGAAACGTTGGAAAAAAAAAATAATGTAGTATAAATTAAAAATGAAACTATGGAATATATACATTTCTGTTAATATTTCCAGTTTAATGATTATTATTTCTTCATTAAATGTTATTAGATAATATTTATTATGTTTTTATCACTAATTAATTAAATTTCAGCCAAATATTTCACTTGTAAAATATAATTTCTTAAGACAGACAGTATGTAAGCAATTATTATGCAATTCTGTAAATATTCATTAATAAATTATAAAAGAAATTGCTATTACCACATGCTTGAAACGCAGAAAGTAATGATGTTAAAATTGTTTATTCTTTTAATTTAGTTAAACATTTATATAATATCAAAAGTTACTTCGTCTTGAATTCTATAAATACGGTTTGATATTTGACGTAAAATTATATAACAAATACTAAACAATAGAAATCAAGAAATTCGTCAGAACAGTAATTTCTATAGAGAGATGAATATAATAAAATCTGATCTCTCTCTATATGGTAAAAATTTATGTGAAAATAACTTTAAAATAAATAAATCAATATAATGTGACAGTAATTATATTTATTACACCTGGTGCCCTATTTATTGCAACAGTATCTTCATCATTCTTTTGCAATTGCTGTTTTCACGCAATATACATTTTTATTTAAAAATGTCATTCCATAACGAGTATCTTAATTTTATTCTTCTCATATGGCTTTTACATTTTTACTCCTTCGTGATGCGAAGTTTCGTTTATTAAAATATTTATTAGATTCCACACAAAATTTGATCATACAAGAGCATAAAATCAAGAATATATAGTGAAATATTGTAATTTGATTGAAAGCTTCTTGTAGGTGTTGAAAGTTAATGTTTATTAATGGAAATTTTTAATAACAATCGTTCATTTAAAAATTTAAAACATGTGTTCATAGATATGTCGCTTTATAATGTATTATTATTATAAAATAAGTTATATCACATCTGGGACTTAACTTATTTTTATCGAAAAAAAAAATGGAAAGAAAAATATTTTAAATTTAAAATATAATTTAAATAGTTGTAATAAAAATTAAATGAAAAAAATTAATATTATCAATTTTAATTAAGATAGCAGTTTAGTTAAAAAATATTACATCTGTAATAGGTAAAATTTATTTATTTTGCAATCTAGTTTCTAAACTAACAATCTGTATTGCAAGATTATAAACTAGATTAAAAACTGTCTTGCCAAATAAAGAAAAATCTTTAAATTGTTCATGTAATGTCATAATTTTTTTAATTTAAGATTAAATGATTTTTTGGATTACTTCTTTAAAAAAAATATCAATGAGGAAATTTCTTAAACTACTTTCACTCAATTTTTGTTAATCAAGGATCACTAAAAATCTCTTAACTGCATTTCATCAAAAACCAGTTTTGTTACCCCAATAGCCCTTTCGGAATTTCCAGAAAATCAAACTGGTGTTTTTTCTTGGAATAACTTGTTTCAGAGCTGTTTAACGATATCAGTGAACCAATGAAGTGACTGTCAAAATAACATTTAACTTCATACAGTTCTTAATAGTCAGAGAACCAATGAAACATGGTAAAATTGAACGCATGACCCTTAAAAAAAACTTACTTTGTCATATCGTTATGTTACAAGAAAGCAAAATAAGCTCATAAACCAGTCATGTGATTAACTGAATAACGTAAATTGGCAAAAACCGTTATCAGTTTCCAGTCAACCAATGAGAGCTTCAAAATTGATCACGTGATAAGTTTAACCAAAACCGTTATTTTATAACACATTTTGAAACAAGTTATTTTTATGAAACATAACGTTGATAACTAGTAATTAAAAAATAACTGTTTTAGCCAAGTGGGCTCTCCACCCATTTCCTGACGTAACAATTGACAAAATGACGTCATTTTGTCAGATGAACTTTTCGAGTGATAATAGATGATTTTGGCGGACTACTTTCGGCTGTTAGCAAAGGAGAGTGAATTCATTCCGAATTCAATGTGATGAAACTATGATATGTATATGTGATGTCGTGTTGTTAAACTAATAAAATTTTATTTACCTCATATTGAATACTTTTATATATTTCGATTAATGGGCGATATCAGTTTAGAGAAATTATGACTATTTATCAAAACATTCGATTTATTTATGTACATATTTTTAAATTTATTTATATTGAAAGTCAGAATGCGTGATTTCTTGGCATTTTTTATATTTTGATAATTTTGTAGAGAATAACGAAAACTAATTATCCAACAAAAGTTTAATATAAGATTTTATATATAATTTAAATAGTCGAACTCATTGAATTACATCTTTGCTTTTGAATATAATTATATTTTGATAATAAATATTTGCGATAGTATTTTACAAAAATTATAAATCTTTAAATAAAATGCAAGCAAATTATCACAAATAGTTAAAGCAGTATTAAAATGTTTTTCATATAAATTAATTTATGGAAAACAAATCCATAAAATAATTATAATAACCCATTCCTGAATTTTAAAAAATGTAATTAAAAAACGCTCTGCAATAACAATTTATATTAAATTTATGTATATATATGCCTGTGTGTCAAGACTTCCTAAGCAATACAGTTTTAAAGCTGCCACACTTTAATCAATACACAAATATTTTACAAACTGTAACATTTAAAAAGGACAAATCTATTTTGTTATAGTGCCTTCTCGCACTGGTAAACAATCCAATATTAAAACAATGATCGGCGGGACACGTGCTCGCGTCCGCAAAACAAAAGTATAACCGCGTCTCTCATTTCAATTTTAAACTTATTCGTGTCTCTGACTGCTTGTAGTGTAAAATGTCAAGAATAACTAGTCGAAAATATTCATTTTTTCTATTTATTACTAATTAACAAAAACAATTAAAATGTTATATCGAAATTCGAATAAACAAGAGTGTAACACAATACAATCTATACAAAGTAACAACGATACTACGACTACTCACACGAGTTTTTTTGTTTATATCCTTTTTGGGGTTGTTGGAGCGCTTGGTGAAAGGAAGAAACGCCAACACTCAAAGCACTGGTGCCAACATCCCGCCGGGCCTTGAAATATCATTTCAAAAACAGTGTTCACAATAAAAAAATTTGAATTATTCACACATTAATAACACAATAGATACATAAGCAATATATTAAAACAATAACATTTTTAAATATTTAAACAATAGGTAAAATACGATTTTAGACACAGGTCTTTTAACAAAATTTCCATTTGGTAGTTTCAACTTTACAACACGAATTTTACTATCAGCACCTGGATAAGTTTGTACTATTTTTGCAATTATCCAATGTACAATTGGAAGACTATCTTCCTTTAGTAATACAATTGTGTTTGGTTCTACATTTAATTTATCAAATTGCCATTTAGTGCATGCTTGCAAATTGTTCAAATAATCTCGTTTCCAGGATTTCCATACACCTTGCACAATTTTAGTGATTCTCTTGTATTTATCAAGTCTATTATTTTCTATAGAACACAAATCTGGTTCGACGATGCCACATATAGCTCGTCCAATTAAAAAATGTCCAGGTGTAAGAACATCAAAATTGTCAGCTTCTGATGAAAGGGGAATGAGAGGTCTGGAATTTAACATTCCTTCTATTTGAAGTCATTGTGAGGAATTCTTCTAAAGTCAAAGCTAAATTACCAGTGTTACGTTTCGAATGAAATTTGAACGATTTATCCCCTGCCTCCCAAATTCCACCAAAATTCAGAGATTTGGGAGAAATGAATTTCCATTCGACTCCTTCAGTGGAGTGAAAATTAGCTACTTCCTCACTTGGTTGTATTAGAAAATTGTGCAAGTTTTTCAATTCTTTTGATTTCTTTACAAAATTTGAAGCATTATCAGAAAAAATTATAGCACATTTACCACAACGCAAGAAAAAACGCTTTAAAGTAGCAATGAAAGCATCTGACAATAAATCTGTTACTAACTCTAAGTGTATCGCTTTAGTAGCGAGACACAAAAAAGAGCAATATAAATTTTGTTTAGGATACCATACCTTTACGCTGATTTTTAAATTTAATCAAAAAGAGGCCACAATAATCAACTCCTGAGTGGTAAAATGGAAATGTTTCTACTACTCGTTCCTTGGGCAAGTTGCCCATAATTTGATTAGCTAAATTTGGCTTGTTCTTGAAACAAGTAATACATTTGTGTACTATTTGTCTGCATTGATTTCTTCCACTATTTGGCCAAAATTTCTACCTTACAAGATAGATTAAACAATTAGGTCCAGCATGCAAAAATGTTTTATGAAAATATTCCAATATTAAGGTAGTAAGCTTATGACCTTTAGGTAAAATGATGGATGTTTAGCATTTTCGCTTAACTTGGAATTAACCAGTCTACCTCCGACACCTAAAATTTGATTTTCATCCAAAAAAAAGGTTTAGGAATTTTAACTTACTTTGATTCGATATGTTTTTACCCTGTTTCAAAGCTGCTATCTCTGCTCCAAACTCTTCAGCTTGAGCATCCCTAACTAAAACATCACGTGCATGATTAAGTTCAGCACAGCTAATAAATTGACCAAATTTTACCTTTATCTGCAACTTGCGAATAAACCCGAAAATAAAACTTAAAATTCGGATAAGTTTCATATAATTATTTGAAAATTTATAGAAATTGTCAAAAAAGTCATTAGGGGCAATTGCTTGAACATAGCTTTTCACAATTGGTTTAAGTTCTTTAACATATGTAGGGTCAGTAGACGCACAGTCATAGTTTGTGGTCAAGTTTGTGTCACAATGTAAAAATTCAGGACCTAGCGTCCAAAGTTTATTCTCGATAAGTTCGTCCACGGAAAGTCCTCTAGACAAGGGATCTGCTGGGTTGTCCTTTGATTTAACATGCCATTTGAATTTGCTTGTTAAATCTGTTATTTGGACAACTCTGTTGGTTGCAAAGCATTTCAAAAGGTGAGGTGATGTGCGTATCCATGAAAAAACAATAGTTGAATCTATGTAAAGATGCACGACTTCTACATCAAGTTGCATTGCCTCAAGAGTCTTGTTTACAAGTTTTGAGAGAAGCACAGCTCCTAAAAGCTCTAAGCGTGGGAGTGTTACTCGTTTCACTGGTACTATTCTAGATTTACTGCATAACAAATGTACACTGATATTATTGAAGAAATCTTTGCTGCGAACATAAATGCAGGCTCATATGCTTCTTCTGAAGAATCTGAAAATCCATGAATTCCTACAAGTGTAGTTTCCTTTGGAATGACACAGCGAGGAATTTTCAACAGGTCAATTTCTTGTATACCACGAATAAAATTTTGAAATTCTAATCTTTTTTTGCAGGAACTTCCGTATCCCAAGGTAAGCCTAGCAACCATAATATTTGAATTAAAATTTTAGCCTTCACTGTAAGGGAACCGACCAGGCCCAAAGGGTCATAACTTAGCAATGAATGATAAAATAGTCCTTTTTGTTAAAATGGTCGGGTAATCATCATTTGATGTAAAGTGAAAGCTATCCTGCTTAGTATTCCAAAGACATTCCTAATGTCTTCACGGAATGACTTTCATTATTTCCAAAAACATATTCTTGATCATCTGCTGATACTTGTGAAAGTAGTTTATGATTATTAGAGCTCCATTTATACAAATTCCGCCTGCTTTTAGCATGCCTGTAACTGGTGCTGAATTTTTAAAGCCGTTTCTTCATTTGCTGCACAACTGAGGACATCGACATAAAAATCAATTTTCACTATGGGTGATGCTGACGGAAAGTTTTCTCTTTCATTTTCTGCTAATTGAAGAAGTGTTCGGGTAGCCAAAAATGGAGCACAAGTTGTTCCGTACGTAACAGTAGTCAAACGAAAAGTTTTCAAACCAGCATCGGGATTATCTTTCCAAACAATTCGAAGTAAATCTTGTTGCAAATGGTGGATCTTTATTTCTCTATACATCTTCTGCACATCGGTGGTGAAAGCAACCAAATGTTTACGAAATCGCAAAAGTGTTGAGCAAAGTTCATCTTGAACAGTTCCACCTTTCACTAATATATCATTCAAAGATATACCATTGGAAGTTTTTGTTGAAGCATTAAACACAACTCTAATTTTGCAAGTACTTTTGTCTGGTCTTAGTACTGCTTCGTGAGGAATATAATAATGAGGATTTGGAATAACACTTTCATTAACTTCTTCCATATGTCCGAAATTCTCGTATTCTTTGAGAAAATCGTAATAAAGTTCCTTAACAATTGGATTTTTATCAAGGCAAATTAAAATACTATTGAGCCTTCTAATGGCCAAATCTTTGGATAGACCAAGCTCAACTTTGTTGTTTACTAAGGGCATTTCAACTATATAGCCACCATCAATATCTCTAGAATGTGTGTTCTTAAAATGTTCGATGCAATATTTAAATTCATCACTCATAGGAGACTTTTCTGTCAAAGCTTCAACTTCCCAGAATGACCTTAAGGTTTTGTCTAGATTACTCTCTTCCACGATTAAATGACAATAGGTTTCGTTTATAGAAATACTTGGCACACTACCAGTGATCAAATATCCAAATTATGTATTTTGCAGCAAAATATGTTTATTTATTCTAATTTGACTAGGTTTCAAAATTTTGAAGAAAGTTTTAGCTCCAAGTAAAGTATCAACTTTTGATGGTTCAAGAAATCGAGAGTATGCAAGTTCGATACCTGTAGGCAGCTCTAAATTGCGAATGCCTCATTGTTGCAAAGGTGTCAAATTAGAAATTTTAGGAACTACTAAGAATTCGATATCTGTCACGAATTCATTATCTTTACTGGAAATTACTGTGTTTACTAAATTTCTAATTGATACTAACGACCCATTTAATCCTCCAACTGGAACATCAAACTTATTTCTTTTTAATCCCAAGTATGCTACACAATCATTAATTATGAACGAAGCTTGGGACGCACTATCCAATATCGCTCTACACCACTTAAATTCTCCGTGAGAATCTTTCACATAAATAAAAGCAGTACTAAGGAGAACATGTGTTTTTGTTTGCGAAATAAAATTCTGAATACGCGTTTCCTCTTTCTTCGCCACACCAGTTGAAGAGTCTTCATTTTCGAGAGGCGCCTGGTGGGGGGGGGAAGGGAGCACATTGGTAACTTTCAGAACTGCTTTCATTCGGTGTTTGAGGAATTTGTCTGGAGAAAAGTTTCGTATCCGATATATGCAAAAGAGAGTGATGTTTTTGGTGGCATTCGATACATCTAGATTTAGATAAGCAATAGTTTAATTTTTGTGATGAATTTAAATAGTTCAAACACAGATTTTTAGATTTACAAAAATTAAACCTTTCAAATACTTTCATTTTCAAAAATAATTGACATTTATATAAAGAATGATTTGAATCACAAAGAATGCAATATTGTGAAGCAGATTTATTCAAAAAAGTTTTAGGTTTATAAGATGGAGATGAGTTTTTGCCGTTAATATTCATGGTGTTTGAAAATTTGGGTTTCGAATCAAAACAAGCAGCTTTTAAGTTTTCTAATATTTGATATCGTTTTTCTAAAAGATTAATGAAAGCATCCCAAGTAGGCACTTCATGAGAATCAACAGTCAATTGGAATTGTCTATGAGTTTCTTTATCTAGTTTCGCACAAATTAAATTCATCAATAAAATGTCAACAAATTTATTACGTTCAAATTCAAATATGCTTTTGAAGATCGAATGTTTTTCTGCAAATTGTCTATGAGCATGAGAAGTCTAAAGGATTTTCTTTCGTTAATGGTTTGCAATTAATTATATTTTGCACATGGCTTTCAACGATGAGTTTGGTATTTTCGTAACGAAGCGTGAGAGCTTTAAGCAATGACTCATAGTTGTCATCTGGTGACTGCACCTGTTTTGCAGCACCTTTAAGACAAGCATTTAAATAGTAAAACTTCTGAGAGTCAGTTAAAGTAGGATTATCATCTATTAGATTTTGAAATTGTTGCTTAAAAGAGCTCCAGTAACTATATTGACCATCAAATTGTGGTAAAGGAATTTCAGGTAAACGAACACTTTTCTCAACAATAGAACTTTTGTTTTTAACTTCAATAGATTTGTATAGAAAAAGTTTTAGACTGACCTGATATTCTTGAATATCTTCATCAATATTATCCAGTATTTTTTCAGCTTCTTTAAACTCATCGTCATTTTCGATTTCAAAATGCTCATTTTTGACGACTTCAAATTTCGTTTTTATATCCTCCAATGAGTCTAGAACTGCTCGAAGTGCAGTTTCTTCTAAATCTTCCAGTGGTTTTGACGAAAGTTTAGTTAATTGGGCTTGAATACTGCCGCGTTTTCGATTTAGTAACTTTATAGATCGCATAATTTCTATTTGTTGCTCCGGCTTCAGACTGACCATAAAATGTAGTGTAAAATGTCAAGAATAACTAGTCGAAAATACTCATTTTTTCTATTTATTACTAATTAACAAAAACAATTAAAATGTTGTTATATCGAAATTCGAATACACAAGAGTGTAACACAATACAATCTATACAAAGTAACGACGATACTACGACTACTCACACGAGTTTTTTTGTTTATATCCTTTTTGGGGTTGTTGGAGCCTTGGTGAAAGGAAGAAACGCCAACACTCAAAGCACTGGCGCCAACACTGCTTATTCTACTGTCTGTAAGCATGGGAGATGCTCGCTAGTAACTATCGACAACTGCTATGATCCTATTGTTATGATTATGAATCCTATATACATTCTATTTATATTTCTCGCTTATTTTTAATTTTGTAACCAAAAATATAAATGGTAGATACACATCCAGACTTCAATAAATACTTTGATATTTTAATCCTTCATAAATATATTTACGCTGTTGTATAATTATATTTAAATATAATTTGGCTCAGCCATATAACACGATTTGGTATAATAAATATTATTTCGATAACTCTAAATTTTAAAATATAAAATTGAAACTTTATTTAAAAACTAATATATCTAAAACACTTGAGCAACATGCAATAAAAATGTTTTTTCAGTTACATTTATTAAACACAAAAGTTAATTTTTTCCATAATATTTAATAAAGTATATTTAAATGTAGAATTTGTTCTTCTGTGCATTTTATCTAATTTAATTTAAAGGTACATTTAAATATAAGAAAAGTAAGATTTTTAATTTCACAATTTCCTTTTCCTTAAAAATCCATATGTAGTATTGATGCAAATTATAAACTGTCAGATTTCCCAAATGCTTCGCAAAAGCATATTACTTATTTTACTGAGTAAACAATTTTTTTTTGTCATTTCTATATCTGTTGTTATGCAATACAATTTCTATCTGTTAAGTCCCATATATATCTTTGATCTACATAATTTCATACAATTAATAAACTTTCTAAAATTTAATAAATAGATTTATAATAAAGTATATAATTAATTTCTTATTTTATAATTACTAAAATTCATTTTTTTATGAAAGTAATATTTAATGTTGCAAAAATTATTTTAAGGACTTCTAAATTAATGTAAATCATAAAAATATTTGATAAAGCACACATTTCCAAGGAAGGGGGAGAGAAGAAAAAGGTACTTTAAGAAAATATCACGTGCAGTTACTGAAAACCAAAATTTAACTGTTGTCACCTTATAAATATAAAAATTATGAAATTTTTTCCTCTTTCATTCTTAATTCAAATCCACGAAGATTATGGTTGCAGAGTGGAAACTATATAATTTAAATATTTTCATTAAGATACAGCATATGATGTTTTGCTGAAATCAACACGTGTTGCATTATTTGCATTTGAATAATGCCATTTTAGAAAATGAGAAATGTTGCTCCTTTGGAAACCGCACAAAAACCTCTCAAATCCACCCAGTCGAAATAATGTAAATCAAAAACAAATTCTATTCGTCTTAGATCAGCCAGCCGCAAACTACAAGCGAATTCACCGCCGAAAGAATAGGAGGAAACTATGACGTAGATTTTTGACGTCATTGTTCTGTTCAACCAATGAAACTTTGAATTTTAATGTGTAAAAAGAAAAATACATAATTTCACAAGTAGTATCATAGAATAATTTATTTCTTGGAATAACTCAAAACTGTGATGCATTATGCTCTTTATTAACTCATTTCCGTTTATTCTGTAAAGCAAAAGTGAAAGTGAAATTTTCATGATTATATAAATAAACCTTCACATGAAATTGAATATATTTTATTCTTATCAATAAAATTTCTTAACTCAAAGATTTCTTAAATATTGAATTTTTATACTGCTTCATTATATTTATTACATTATATATATATTATGTACTGTTCATTATTTTTCCTCTTAAAATGTGTATAATGCAAAAAACAGTGCAACGAAATAATTTTAGCTAAATATCTGAACAAATTGATATTAAAAATTTAATTACTGTTACGTAATTCTGTAATAGGAATGCCATGAATTTAAATGCAAGAAAACATTTTAATAACATTAAATAAAGTTATGAATTAGTTCTCTGTTAAGCATTATACTTAAATCAATTGAAAGGCATATATAAATATAAAGAAAATAAAATTGAATTTTAATTTATTTCATTTTCATAAAAATTCAATATTTAATAATCAGTACAAATTACCTGTTACAGATTTTTCAAAGTCTTCGAAAAATAAATATTTTACGTCTCGAATGACTTTTTCCGGTTTGTCAAAATAATTTCTATATTTTGTGTCCCACAAACATCTTTGATCTACATAATTAATAAACTATCTTATTTTTTAAAAAGTTATGGATTTTTTAAAGTTTATTATACTTAAACCTATATTGATTTATTAAAAAATTCCTCCTCATCGAAAGAAAATTTAATTATGTTAATGGAAGACATTTTTACCACGAGGTGTATATATAAGTAAAATATTCAATAACTAAGGGTAGAAAGCAAAAACATAATTAAATTAGCACCGGTGTCCTGACATATCTTTCTTGAATACAAAAAGTGTCGCTCGGAACGCCTATTTTGTGAAGTTTTCTGACGTTATTCCTTCACCAGTCTTTCGCCCCGCTTTGTCGGCGTCAGTTTTCCGGCGAATTCGCTTGTAGTTTGAGGCTGGTCTTAAGGACTAAGAACTCGAAGTGCAGGAGGCAAACAACTCAGCTTAGCTCAGCTCACCAGCAAGAAAAAACTCCACAGCAGAAGACAACTCAAAGGCACCATGTTAAAACTGGCAAAAATTACTAGTGGATTATTTTAGACGAATTGGGAAAACCTGCCCACGACAGTCGAGATCAAAATACTAGAGATAGAATGATAATCAGTTACTGACACCTTGGGTCGAATAGATTAGCTTAGTCAGAGGTGTGACATCCACGTATGTTGCGTTGGTATGTGTCAGTATTGAAGTAGGAATATTTTATAAGAAATAGTAATACAAAATCAGTTACTAATTTTAATAAATATTTTGTTTTTCTACGACAATCCAATCCGTGAATTGATAAACCAGCAGCAATACATTACGAAATTTCCTATTTGAGTAGTGAAAGTTTGAAAAGTGAATGTAATACTTTCTCCTTTAATAATTATTAAAAATTAAAATTTTTATAAGCAATAAGATTTTCGTTTTTATATATTTCCTTAATATTTTCATTTTTATTAGACATTTATATTATTAAGAAAGAAGTCAGCATTTTAGTGTTTTCATAGAATTTTGAGATTTGAAAAACTAATTGTCTTTTTTATAGAATAGGTACTTATAAAATTCCACAGAACTAATGAAATAAGCGGACTAGAATTATTACTATATGTACATAGATTTTAAAATTACTCATTTATTCAAAAATATAATACATGCATAAAATCATAAAACTTTCAATGTAAGAACATTTATGTATTAAATGAAGTTTTGTTTTGAGAATATTGATATTAAGAAGAATATAAATTCAAAACTAAAGATGTACATGAAAAATGATTTTGAAAATTTAAATAAATACAAAAATGTTTAAAATCAAACTTTTACAATTGTATTAAAACCTATAAAATAAATATATTCATTGAAGTGCACAGTACGAAAATAAGATTTTAACTAAAATATATATTGATATAACATGTCTTTGGAAGTTCTCAGTTTGCATGCCTTTTACAGTTGGCAGAATGTCTTTAAAAGCTACATTATATTAATTATTGAAAATTGAATTTATAAAAAAGACTACATTATAATCAAGTGACATTTAAAAATGAACGCAGTTTCAACAGTAAAGTAAAAATTTTGTAGTAATTATCAAATCACTTATTTGAATATTCCACAACTGATTACTTTTTTAAAGTTTTCTGCAAAAATCTGAAGATTTTCATAGAAAGGAATTCAACTAAAAAATGACTCCTGATTTATTTTTGCTTAAAAATTGTCATTGGAGAATCGATATCTGTCAATTTAAACTTGGGTGGTGTGGTAAGAGTTGATTTAAAAGTTTTACTACGCAAAGATCCACCTCTTCTTGCTGAATCACATTTATTGGAACTGTATAAGCTTGTTGTATCCTTGTATCGTAGGTGATATTTTTCGGATGCAGTCCTCAAAAGCTTACCATTTTCACTGAAAATATTTTTCGTAGAACTAGAGCAATTACTTTGATTTTGTACTTTATTATCGTACAAATTGACTTTCTCTTTAACATGACCAGTGTTTTCTTTTAAAATTCTTGCGATACTCTCCCTCTTATTTTGAGTTTCTTCTGGGGAGCAGAAAATAGTCAAATTACCTTCGTTTGTATGAGAAGTTTCAGAACTGCGAGTTTCTTCCGGGGAGCAAAGAACAGTCAAATAATTACTTTCGTTCGTGTGAGAAGATCCAGAACTCAAACTGCTATCAGGGGTCATAAAACAGCTATCATTTGTGCTTTTCCTCTGTATTGGTGTTGTGAGAGGCTCACTTCTTACACACGCAACTGGTATTTTTGAAATGTAAGAATGTGAAGTGGAAATATCAGCAAAACTAATTTTCTGAATGCTCAGCGGGAGATTTCCAGAAAATGATTTTGGTCTGTGGAAAGAATGTCGCTTAAGTCTAGGAATACGACTGTCTGAGTTACTCGATAGTCGCTGACGAGACTTTCCATCTAATGTATTTTTTGACGCTTTACACGATATTCCCCGTACTTTGCTCTGATTTGGACTAACCTCTCTTTGAGAAATGTTAACTTTAAGTTCTGGATTATTTTTGTCTGAAGTAATTCCGATGCTTAGTTTTATTTCTTTTGAATCGCTTGGAGGGGACAAACAAAAGTTCTGCAACAGGAAACTGAAAGATAAATCCAAACTTTGAGGAGCTGATATTTCAGTTGAATTACTATTAACCTGTTTTGTTTTGGATGCAGAATGGTCATTTTTTCCTAAGCTAGTGGGAGAATGTTTTAAAGAATATCGATTTTCTTCAGCTAATTTTGAGTGAGGTATATGACTATGCCTGTTGGAATCGCAGGGATCTGTTGAAAAGTTTACTTCATTTGGATTTTTTTCTGATGAACTTATCTCGCATACAGTTGTTTTATTTTTATCGCATTTTATATTGCATATTGACTTTTGTATATGTGAACATGTTTTTATAGACGATTTATTTCTCCTCAAATTAACTGGATTCGAGTTCATGCTTTTATATAGTTGTTTTTTATTTAGAATTTCATGTTTTGATATGTCAGCCATTTGTGAAATTTTAATTTCTTGTTCGTTATCTTGTAAATTTGATGAAGATGGAGCGCAAGGCTGAGAAACAGATACATTATCATTTTGTAAATTACTTCCATTCTCAATTGGTAATTTTTTAAAATCAAATTCAGTCTCTGGCAATTGAAAAACCTCTTGCTTGATATCAGACAACTGCATGGAAGAAAAACTGGTTTCATTTGAGCTAGAGCTGTAAAGATTACTAAAATGAATTTTTCTGTTTGTGGGTTCCTCAGATATATGAAGCTCTAACTTTCCTTGTGACTCTTCCTGCTTTTCTGCAATTTTCTTGTCAAATACGCTCAATTTGAGCTTGCGATTATCAGTTCTGAGTTCAAAAATAAGAAAAATAAATATAACAATCTAAGAACTATTTTAGAAATAATATTACTTTAGAATTTAAAAGGAAAAATAGTTAAACTAAAAGTGAATTTTGAACTTTAATACCTTAACCATCCCAATGTTTTTAGTTAAGTATCTTAACACTACGTTGTCTTTCAGAAAGACTGTACAAGCAATGGACCGTATACACTTATTGTAAAGAATAAAATTAGAAAAGCTTTCAAGTATCCACCAGATTAATGTAATTATGCTTCTCCTACATGTACAACTCCTAGGTCCTGTTATAATAAGTTCCTGTTATAATAAGTATTGACTAGTTCGGTTAAGTTTTCCTATCAATTTTTTTTTCCACACAAGGGGTGATTATGTTATCCTTGTGTGCAAAAAAAAATAAGTTTACAAGTGAACCTACAGTTTAAACCCGCAAATTTAAACAGAAAGCCAGAGAGCTAACCATTCGGTGACCAATTCGACTGAGTATTTATCGGTTGGAATAGAACCAGATAGTTTTCCAAACATGGTTTGAATGCAGGGTTATAGTGAACTATTTCAAACATTCTTCCCAAACATTTTCAAAAAAAGTAGTCTTATTGACATAAGTTTTATCCTTGGAATTTATCACTAGATAATTTTAAAATAGGGAAGAGGATGTGGGAAATTTTCAGAAAAAATTAAAGAACTCTTAATATTTACTGATACCATGTAGAGAATTTTTTCTATCCTTTGATTTGTTTTGAATTGAATTTACATTTTTACTTTGTTTAAATTCGAATTTATTTTGCAGTTTAATTAACGTAAACTTTTTTAAAGAAACTACTTATTTTGGAATCTTATTTTCATTTATCATTATATAAATATTTTGATTAAAATATTTAAAAATGGAATTCATATTCTATAGTTCTATCTAATTGTGATAAAGTTTAGATAAGCCCAAAAAGAACAGTACAAAGTTAACAATTTCTACATCTATTTTAGAACAGTTGTTCAAAAAAATCACCGTGACTGAATCAACTTGCAGCTTACAATAGAAATCTAATAGGTTTGACTTCCTCCCCCCTCCATCTCTTTCATTGAGATTTCTATTTTAGGACTTATTTTCTGATCACTCATTGTGGTTTATTTTTACATTTAATTCTTAGATTCTTATTTGTATATGCGGAAGTATTTGCATACAATCCATTTCTAAAATTATGTACCAAGCCAGACAAACCATAGCAACAAAGATTTAAATTTATAGTTTACGATATTTTCCTGTATGCAAACGCTAAATTCAAATTTGATATCTTATTTCTCAAGAGGAAAAAAACTGAATAGAAAGAAAGTGACCAAAATTAGAGGTGTGAAATAACTTTTGACAGTATTAAAGCTTTGGGGAAATCTATAGACTGCTTTAAGTGATTAATGATGCTAAAAACATAAGGAATTGATTTTTTTATAAAGATAAAACATCTTTGGAAGTATATTTAAATAAAAGCAAAAAAAAAATTATTCGAAAATTACAAATTGTTTGCTTTATACTGTAAATGTTAATCATTTTTAATAAAAGTAGTTCAAAAGGAACTAAAATTATATTACCAAATCTTAAGTTTCATCACTTAATTTTTACAAGAATTACCAATACGAGAATTTCCAAGTTAACACTCAATTTTTGTCTTTATATTTCTGCAATCAATGATGAATTTTAATTGTTTACTTACATATTGTTTTTCAGTGTCTGGATGCATACGAGTAATGCTCACTGTTACTGCTTTAATTAACACTTATATTGTTAAGAGATTAACTTAATTATTAGATCTAATGATGTGGACCTTCTATGGATAGTCATTCAACATTCCAAAATGTGATATAGAAGAATAAATTGCTGACTAAGATTACATTTACCAAAGGAGAATTTTTAGCTGGACTTGGGTATATGCGTGAATTATCACTTTATGTAAGTCATTTGGAAACTCAAATTTTTAATTATTTTGAATTTAAATAAGGGTATGGATTGTGATTAAACTATTGAAAAGTTTACTTTCATTAAATATGTTGATTCAAGGAAGAAAATAAAAAAACTTAAAATGTGCAACTATAAACTCTGAGAAAATAAGCTATTCTTAATACATAGCAAAAATGAATCTATTTTACATATAATTTGAATGTCGGTATTCTAATCCAACACGTAATTAAACTTCTCTTGCTTCGATAGAGTAAAATTTTACAAAATGTTTGAGGTCTTTGTAACTGATGTGTAAAGTTTATTTAAAAACAATTATAATTTCTTTGATACAAAAAGGGAAATTTCCAATCAACAATAAATTTAATTTGTTTAGATTATTGTGTATAGTCCTTGTGTTAAATTTCTTTGGCAGAATTAGCCTAATTTCGCAAATTAGAATAAGTCATATAAAAAAAAATATCTAAAAGTTGAGGATAATGCCAAAACAAACACCTAAAAGGTGCAGAAACAAAACAAAAAATGGATTTATTCATAACACATATGTATTTAACAAATAAAGTGTATATGATAGCAGGCATACACAATCCATGATTAAAGCTCCTTGAATCACTTAAATCACGTATCGCCTGTACAAGATCACTCGTTGGTCGGTTGAGTTTTGTGGTGCAAGGTCCAAAAAATGGACAAGCTGCGCCAGAACTATGGCTTCATGTATGAATATTATTTCAAAATCCAAGCAACATTAAAAACAAAAAATTTTTTATATAATACAATTAAAATCAAAGCACATGTAAAATGAAAGTAGAAAATATTTATATAATCTAAAAATCAAGCATAAATCAAATAAAATGCAATGCAAGAAACCTATTGCCCTCAAGGAAGCAAAGAGATTTCTATGGAGTGGTTCCCACAACAAAGACATAGTTAAAATATCAGTTTTAAGAAATTGTAAAAGTTGATGGTCAAAATAAAGACATGAAACTAAAATATGATAAATTGTATATGATTCATCATATTTCACACCATGGATTTAATTCACTTAGAAAAGGTAGGTGTGTGTGTGTGTGTGTGTGTGTGTGTGTGTGTGTGTGTTGGGTTTTTTGGCGCAAGGTCCAAAAAGGACAAGCTGATGTCTGTGTGTGAAACGTGTGTGTCCGATACGAAGGCGAGTCCAATGGACATGGGCACTTCGTAATGGTAAAACTGATGAGATGACGTATGGAAAAATGATATGTAGTTCGTTGGAGACCCCTGCATATTCCATAACTCCTCCCAAAGAGTAAACAAATTTTTTTTATAAACCTTTCTCACGCAGGGCAGATAGCTGAAATATAGCCGATGCAGATTTAGCAGATGCATCTGCTTTATCATTGCCATAAAGACCTACGTGACTTAGAATGCAATAGAATTTGATATCATATTCCTTTCCAGCAAGAGAATCTACAGTTTGGAAAATTTTGGGCACAACAGGATGACATGTGTTCGAATTTTTCAAGACTTCTACAACACTCAAACTGTCAGTATATATGCAAGTTTTGTGGTAACTTTCTGCATTCTTGAGATGAAGAGCTTGGGATATTGCCAAAGCTTCAGCGGTAAATATGGAGCAGGACGCATGAAGGTTGTAACTTGTATTGAAGAAAATACCACTACCAACATGTCTTGGAATTTTAGATCCATCCGTGAATACAGGCGTATAACAATACTGACAGCGATGTGAAGAGAAAAGTTGTTGAAAATCGTAGGAGTTTGGCCTGATTTCCAAAACTGAGCAAAGGTATTAATTATGGATATCTGGATTATACTAAGGTGGATGTAAGAATAAGTCTGTTTTAATGAAACTGACACCACATAGGTCTGTCAAAAAAAGAAGTTTTAGTACGAGTGAGAAAAGGTTTGATGCTATAAGAGCGAGTATCATACAATTTCTTCAATGCAGGAGTAAAATACAAGGAACTTAAGGGATGGTTGTCTATCAAACATAACCTTCTCGTAGTAATTGAGAGACAGCTGCATTCGTCTCAGGTCTAAAAACAGTTGTTGATAAATCGCATAAAAACTCTGGAAAGGGGGATGAATGAGATCACTCACCGCCCGTACAAAAACTCATTAGTACGTTATTGGTATGATAGTTAATACATCATATGTCACCCATACGAGGAAATACAGTTCATGCCTCAGTGTTGTATGTTTAGGATTACATTATCGAGCTGTACTTGGGGCAGAGAACTCTACTCAGTAGGCAATGCTCTCCGAAGGTCCAGTACATATATAGGAGTTGACGGGTTGTGGTTTGTCACTCAAGTGTGTCTTAAATATGCTCTATCGGATTCAAGTCCGGTGAGAAAGCTGGTCATTCATATGGGTGATATCCTCTGATTGAAAACAGTCGTTGACGATGTTCGAACAGTGATGATGGGTATTATCATCCATAAACACAAATTCAGAACCCAGAGCAAAGCTAAGAAAACGGACATTTTCTAGAATGCTGTCCTGATAAATACTGCTAAATTTGGCTTGTTATGGATCTGATTTGAATATGCAGATCTATTCTAGAGCCCAGTATAAGGAATCTCCAAACAAACACTCTTGCACGAACGTAACGTTGGCGTTTAATATTGTCTTGGTAGTACTAGTACTTCATATTGTCGGATTCACATGTTAACTTTTATATTAGTTTGGGGAAAAAGTTATCCATTATTTTTTCGGTAGACGTCTGTAGTGATCGCTATCTCGTGAGGTATCTATCAAACAATTGATAATTTATGCTCATTGGAAAGGTGACATTTGACACTAAAATATCCTCTTGCGGTTTTTTGTTTGATTAATTCAGTTATGAGTACAAATTTTTAAAAATAGAAGACAGCAAACAGAAAATTCGATCCATTTTAGTTTTTCTTTTATAATGGTGAAAATGCTAACCAGGTGGCTAAAATTGTGAAAGGTGTTTATTGTCCTATATATGCCTGTAACAACCAGTTACGCACAATTTTGGTTTCGTCGATTCCGTTTGGGTATTTGGATGCTAAAGATGCACCTCGCATGGATACAACATCGTCGAGAATGTCTATAAAATATCAAAAATTATCAAACTTGACAGCATGTCAGCAGTCGTAGCTTCGCACAAGACCTAAATATCTACATGAAAACTGTTTTAAACCTTTTTACAAAGCGAATCTGAAAGAAGTTACAAAAAGTTCACGTAAAAATAATGGATTTCTTTTTCCCCAACCTAATACATTCTTTATATGAAAGTCGAAAATGAAGCTGATTACCCTAACCTTGTCTCGCCTGAAAATATAATAGAAATTCCCTGTGACTGTTTTCACATTGCGTGTTGTCGTGAGCGATATAGAGATATATATAGTCATGACATATAGAGTTGTCATGTGCGGAACATTTGACAGGCCTGAGAGCATATAGAAATTACTGTCCCAAACGTCTGTGCATGGTTTGACTTGAAGTGGTCGTACTAGTGGCTGGCTATAGCCGATGTGGTAAGTTCGCTTCTGTGCTCCGTTTGCATCTTTTGGCGGTTAATACCAAATACTGGTTGTCCTTCAAGCGCGGGAATGACCTGTATTGTATATTCTGACATTTTCATCAACTTGGTATGATCACCGGCTTAGACATGACACTTTGGGCGATTCCGAGTTCCTCTGAACTACCATCTGCATAAATACGCATTTCAGGTGGCCAATAATTCTACCATGGAAAGCACAATCCATATACGTTCTGTGTCATATTTATGTGGTACTGAGCGCAGTATGGACCGGTTGTGAACACGTTTCCTTCTCTGGTAGTCGTTCTTATATACTCACCTTACATTCTCGTCATTATCGCGTCATCAGGAGCCTACATGTAGTTTGCATGTAATTCTTGGCCATGAGTGATATTTTAACATGTGGTATTTTTCCTTCCGCGTTCGGTTTCAGCATGCTTCTGGATTAACCGTAATTTATGGAGATGTGTCATTTCTTACATTAAATTTCATTTGTGATTTGGTTCCTACAAATTTTATAATTGATTTAAAATCTCAGTATTAGGATTTGTTAGAAGACACGATTATGCACTCAGAAATAGTATATTGACATTACAAAAATTTAAATCAATGTATATTTTGCTTTAGAAGAAAAAAAATAAAATATCCTAAAGATACCCATCTCGATGAGGAAAATTGCAGAGTAGTGAAACATGGAGACCTTAATTTTTCATTGTACGATCAATTTTACAAGCGAGACCCAATTAATGTGTAAGTATGGCCTAAGATTGACACTTATAAGGAACCAATAGAAACATTTGTCCAAGGTGAGAACCGAATACTTAAAATGAGGAATAGCATCCAAAGCTCCATTCAGTTATGAAAGATGGGATTCCAGGAATGTAACAGGTTGTTGTTGTTGGTTGGGTTTTGTGGCGCAAGGTCCAAAGAAAACAAGCTGTGCCAATAATGTAACAGGGATTACACCAGAAAAATGATGAATGAAACAACGCATTTTCAAAATTTTTTTAATTCCCATTTCACAGTAAAAAATTTAGCTGAAACTTCTATCTTGCATTTCAAAACTATGAGCTTTCCATTATGTGCTACATTACTCCAACAAAAATTTCTATTACTCTATCCACTGATAAGCATCGAACAAATTTTTTTTCTTTCTCAAAGATTACATATGATTTCTTTAAGAACTGGGATTCAGTATTAGAAATAGTAAAATGAATTCAATAAAATTGATTGACACCATGCAAATATGAAAGTTGCAATTGATATTTCATTAAATATTAACATTCACACTTTAAAAAATTAGATGTTTTATCATTTTTGACAAATTTATGTGTGCATATTAATTTCTAAAAAAATTATCATACCAACTTTAAATATGTATTAAGAAGAAAAAATGATAAAAAAATTAAAGCTTGTTTCCAACGAAAAATGTTAGCAGTCAAATACAATCTTACATAAAAGCATTAAAATATGATATGCAATAAATGTACAAATATTTTTGATCTTCACTGTTTTGGAGTTAAAATCGTAAAATTTACCTTTTCTTATCCTTTAGCCTTAGCAGCAGCGTGCCGAATGACTTGCGACGGATGTGCCTATTTGTATTCTCAGAAGCCGGAAACACATCTGTAAATAAAACTTTTTTAGAATTTCATAATAAAGCTAAAAAGTATATTCCTAGATAAAATAATTACCTCTCAAACTTGGTGATTCAGCCAATGAAGGTTGGTTCAAATCAGTTACTGATAAGGCTTGCCTATTTATGAAATTATTTAAGTCATTGATATTTTATTATTTTTAAGTATATTATTTTGAAATAGACAAAAATATTTAATTTTAAATCCATTTAAATTTTAAGATTTCAGTGAATAACATAGTTAAAGACATAAGAAGTATAACAATTTAAATACAAGACTCTTGGCTTAAATTGAATATTGTATAAAATATAGAAATATAATTAATGGTAAATTTAAGTGACTTTCATACGTCTACAAAAATTTTAGACATTACTAAAAGTGAATAACGCATGCTATAAAATATGTGCATCCTATTACTACTGAATAAATATAACATCAAATAAATTTTTGTAACCAAATTTAGTATTTTTTTTTGTAGGCTGAATAAACACAGTAAAACATTATCTAATAATATGTTAAAATGCTTTTTTAAATTAAAACATGAATGAATAATTTTTAACTTTATATAACTCAAAGTTTTTAAAAAATCGGAAACTTAAGAATTCTTAAACTTAAAAACTATTTTCATAAAGTTTGTATTTTTATAAGAATATTGTCTACTTTCAACACGTGTTGCCATTTTTTAGTCAAACAAGTATTTTACGAATTTCCATTTTAATTTTAAACTAGAATATGTGAACAGCTAACAATTTAAAACTTAGACTCCAAGATTACTTCCTGTTTAATTGAGAAATTAATGTCATTTTTTTTTTTGCCGTAATGTTTATAAACAATTTAAAATGCAACTTTCTGCGAATATTAAATCATGAATAAATCATTCAAATTAACAGTATTTTTCAAAAGTACAACTTTAAGGACAAACCAAAGATTAAGATAAGTGAAATTTCTTAAGAGATCAATCATATGCTGAAGGAAGTGACTCTTGTACGCATGTAGTCATAGAAGTAAAGTACATATCTAAAAGAAAGGTACACGTAAAGATAACAGCACAATTTGGAGTGAAGATTTCATATGCCAACAACTTTGGTTTGTTTGTTTGTTTGTAGTTTAATGGTAATTTTTGGATTACGAGAGCTATATAATTAGTGCGGGACCTTTGTTAGCTATTCTGAAAAGAATGAAACCAAGGTTTGATTTGTTTATTGCTCAACGATTATATTTTGTATACAAATTCTATTTTAATCGGGCTTAAAATTCAAAGTGGATTCCAAATCAGGATAAGGATCCATAGATGAGAGGAAAATTGAACACATGATCAGTTGAATTGAAGACCAAAAAGCTAATCATTCACAGTTCTTAGTCAGGCAAACATGACCTTTAAGAGTCAGGTTGATAAATCGAAGGTCTAAGCAGATTTTGCAAATATAATCTTTGAATCAAATATAAAAATAAAATATATTCATGACAAAAGTATATTGATTATACAAGAAACTTCACTGAATTTATTTCATTAAAAGCTAATGTAAAATGTAGCAGTTGGAAATACAATTTTCATTACTACTAATTTTTTCTTTTTATTGCCCCTTAAAACCAAATGATTAGAGCTTATTTTCCTCGTTCGTTTTCACTCAAGAAACAGTATACACTTCTATTATGGATTTGAATTTTCACCAAAGATAAATGTTTTATCAAATTTAAATTTGAAGTTATAAAAAGAATTGAAAAATAATTCTTAAAAATTTAATTGCACTGTTTTTCGAGACAAACTTTTGTTGTAATCAACTAAATGTTCTTTAATGAGAAAATTTAATTGCTATTAAAATAATTTTTTTAGTTTGACCTGAAAAGTTTCAAATAATGTATTTAACAATAACTTATTATTAAAAGTAAAAATTTCATATCAATAAACTTGACTGTACTACTTATTATCTTCAACTAAGTACTTGTATAGGGGAAAAGACAAAGAAAATTAGTTCCAATGGAAATGTATATTACACACTAAGCAATTGAGGTTTATAAGTCGCCAAATAGTTTTTAATTTCCGTGCCAAAGAAATTACTTATTTTTTTTGTACAGATAAATTATTACGTAAATTGACATGAGATTTTTTGATTACATTTTATGCAATGTCATACCACAAAAGCATTCCCCAATTTCTATTAAAAAAAAACTTATTTTGTGCCTATTATTCACAAGCTAAATTTAATATCATGAAAAATTTCTTGTGTGACTGGTGGAGTTTAATGGCACAAGGTCCGGTTTTGGATAACTTTCTTGAATGTGAATTGTTCATCAAAATAATTTTTTCTTTTTACACAGAACGTTTTACGTAAATGACTTTTGAATTATGTAGTTTTATTCTCGAATACAAACCTAGGAAAAGAATTTTCCATTATATTCTCTTCAATGCAAGACATCTTTTCAGCAGCAGCTCCATTCTGTCCAACAAGTTTTCGAAATCCGGTGATAATATCTTAATAAATAAAAAAATAAAATCATTACTTACAAAATAAAACTTACTTATTTAATTAAAATAACAAACTAAGCTTTGCAAGATGAATTTATATGTCTCAGTATGAATACTTCACAGCTAATTTATGATAAACGATTATAACACCCCAATAACCAGTTTTTTTTATCCATGCAATTTATTTTTTAATTCCTTGACTACATTTTACAAGATACCATCGCGAGCGCTTACAATCACTGCTTACAACTTCTCAAATGTTTGAGAATTCCTATTTGAAAAGATCAAATGAATTATGAAGTTGACTTCTGAGAAATTGTACATCGGAAATAATATCCATTTTTTTACTAGCCAAATTTGAACAAATCTACAATGCTCAAGACATTTACAATATTTATAGTATCTGTTCAGTTTCCTAAATGCCCTTTTCAATGTTAGGTTCTTAAAGCTATTCTTAAGATTCATTTTAATACAAGACGTTATTAGTTATTATCCAGTTTTTTTAGATTTATGAAGAGTTAATAACATTCAATTTCATCAACTACTGATAATTATAACTTTGGGAAGTACACTTATGAGCTGTTTCATATACTCCAAATCGTATGTTTCGAAGTTATCAGTTTGCAGTCATTCAAATGTTCTCAACTCTTATACAATATTACTGTTTTTTGTTTTTAAACTAGATTCTTTTTAATTTAATCAAACTGTAGTTTTCGCATAAAAAATTTAAAGGAAAGCTCATAATCTTTTGTAAAATATGCGATATGAAATACGATATGCTCATGAAATATAGAAAAAATATATTCCACGGTATAATTTAAGAGAGGCCTAAGTTTTATAAATCCTATTGATAATGATTAGTAGTATTGCTTCATTAAATCCTAATAATTTTTCATCAAAAAAGGTTG
>JAPDSC010050257.1:533209-594962 GCA_026290005.1 Latrodectus geometricus | reverse complement strand
TTTTTCATCAAAAAAGGTTGGTTGGGTTTTATGGCGCAAGGTCCAAAAAAGGACATGCTGCGCCATTTCTAAGACTTTATAATTTTTAAACCCAAGCAACAATAAAAAAGTTTATTAAAAAGGCAAAAGATTTTGGTATATATAGTGGCATTAAAATCTATAATATATTAAAATAGTAAATAAAAAGAAACTATAAATTTTATAACTATATACATAAACTATAAATTAAATAAAATTTAAAAAGTATATTGACCTTTAAAAGGCAAATAGGTTTATGTGGGGTAGTTCCCTCAACAAATCAAGATGTTATAAAATCAGTTCTAAAAAAATGTAAACGTTGGTTGTTAAAACCATGACATGAAATTAAAATATGATATACTGAATGTGGTTCATCACACGCGCGTGTTTCACACCAAGGATTTAATTCGCTCAGAAACAAATGTCTATGTGTGAAACGTGTGTGTCTGATACGAAGGCGAGTCAATCGGACAACTGCTCTTCGTAACGGTAAAACTGATGATGGAATGAGGTATGGAAAGATGGCATGCAGTTTGTGACCTGCATAGAGAATTTAAAAATCTTTTTACAATCCTTCTAACGTCGAAAAGAGGGACAGAAGAAAGGAGTAAGGACGATGCAGCTTTAGCGTCGGCATCCGCCTTTTCATTTCCCTATAGACCTACATGACCTGGATCCAACAGAAAATGATATCATATCCCTTTCCAGCAAGGGAATCCAATGCTCTGAAAATCTTGGACACAACAGGACAATAATTTGAATTTCTCAACGCTTCTAATACACTCAAACTGTCAGTATACACGCTAATTTTATGATAATTTCCTGTTTTCACAAGCTGAAGGGCTTGATGAATGGCCGAAGCTTCAGCTGTAAAGATGGAGCAGGACATATGGAGGCTGTAACCATAACTGGCATTAACATAGAATATGCCACAGCCAACATGTCCTGCAGTTTTAGATCCATCTGTGAATACAGGCGTGTATGATGAATACCGACAGCAATGGGAAAAGAAAAGCTGTTGAAAAATCGTTGAAGTTTTGTCCGATTTTCTAAACTGAGCAAATGGATTAATGTTAATCTGTGGATCATACCAGGGTGGATGTGAATTTAAGTCCGTTTCAGTAAAACGGACATCATATAGGTCTGTTAAAACCAGTTGTCGAGTGAGAAAGGGTCGGAAGCTATATGGTCGAGCATCATATAATCTCTTCAAGTCAGGAGAATATACCAAGGATCGTAAAGGATGTTGAAGGTCAGACATAACTTTAGCGTAATAATTGAGAGACAGCTGCATCCGTCTCAGGTCTAAAGGCAATTGTTGGCAAATAGCATAGAGACTCTGGACGGGTGATATGCGGAATGCCCCTGAAGATATCCTCAAAGCAGAGTGATGCACAGTGTCCAGTATACGTAAAACAAAAGACCTAGCAGATCCATACATAACACATCCGTAGTCAATACGAGATAAAATGAGTGCTTGATAGACCCGAAGGAGTGAGAAGCGATCAGCACCCCAAGATGTATTTGAAAGCACCTTGAGGATATTAAGCGATTGCTCGCACTTCTTCCGCAAATGTAAAACATGTGGAAGAAATGTCAGCTTTCGGTCGAATGTCATACCTAGAAATTTCATCTCGTTAACTACAGGTATTGTAGTGTTGTTCAGATGAATAACAGGATCGCTGTGAAGGTTGGTTTCTTGCAAAAATGGACACAGCAGCTCTTGCTAGGAGATAATAAAATAGCTGCACACATGGTGTGCAGAGAATGGCTTTACATTAACAGATGTTTGTAATTGTCTCTCAATTAAACACATGTTTGATCACTGGCGAGATATTTGTAGGTCATCTACATACATTGTGCCATGAAGTGAAGATTATAGAAGATGAAGCATGGAACTGAAGTATAAATTAAGAATTGTTACACTTAAAATAGTATTGGACAAAAGTTGACCAATACGAAGTTTAAAAACACGGGAGCGTAAGAAATTTTTAAGGATTATCGGGAGATTACCCCAAAAGCCAAAATCATAATGAACGGAGAATGCCATATCACCATGTACGGTCGTATGCATTCTCAATGTCGAAGAAGATGGAAACCAGATGGTTCCTCCGCACAAAAGAGTTGCGGATTTGGTTTTCCAAGCATGTTATGTTATGTTATCAAGAGTGGATCTTCCTTTACGGAATCTATTCTGATTGACATGTATACATTTATTTTCTTCTAAGACATACACGAGACTGGCATTGACCATACGTTCGAGAATCTTGCAAAGGCAACTAGTCAGAGCTATTGGTCGATAATTTGAAGGTTCGGAAGGATCCTTACCAGGTTTAAGGACCGGAATTACAGTTGCTTCATTCCAAACTGATGGAAATTCATTTTCAGTCCAGATCCTATTGAACAAATATAATAAGTTCAATAGGGAGTCTGGACTTAAATGTCGAAGCATTTCGTAACCAATTCCATCAGGTCATGGGCTGATATTATTGGCCTGCTGTTATGCTCGCTTCAATTTCAACATCTGAAATTCGCAGTTATAAGGTAAAGCTTGTCCATGGTTGAAACGAATTGGCATTTGCTCAGCTTGACTCTTAGTCCTTAAAAATGAAGGACTATAAGTGTTGGAGGTTGAGATGCTAGCAAATGTTTCACCAAAGACGTTAGCAATGTCAATAGGAGAAGAGTATATAACAGCTCCGGTTTTCAAGACGGGAATTGAGAATTCCGAATAGATACCATTGGCTGCTTAACTTTTCTCCATAATTGCTTACTAGATGTTGAAGATGCTATTGAAGAGACATAGCGGGACCAGGATTTCTTCTGACTTCGACGACGAGCTCTGCGAGCTAATGCTTTTGCTCTCTTGAAGTCAATTAGATTCACCATTGTGGGGTATTTCCGAAATAACCCCCATAACTTCCTTTGTTTTTTATAAGTTTGTTCACAATCCTTGTTCCATCACTGTTTGCAGCGTCTTTTTGGTGTAGAACTATTGGGTATTGCAGTATCAGCAGCACCTATAATATTTCAGTTACTTTATATACGGCATTATCAATATATTCGATCGTAACTATTTTATCATCAACAGCTGCCAATTGTGTAAATAACGTTCAATCTGCCCAACTGTACATGTAAGTAGGTATGCGTTGCTGCAAACTACTACCTTCAGTCTGGGAGATGACGAGTGGGAAATGATCGCTATTATGCAGATCATTCACTACTGTTAAATTCAACAACGGCAGAAATAAGGCGAGCTAATGGCGAGATCGAGAGAATGTAATGTTCTTGTGAGTATGAGGAAATGTTTTCTCGTCGGTATTGATCAGACAGAGGCAATTATCAGAAAAAAATTGTTCTATCTAACGACCGCGAGAATTAGTATCATCACTTTCCCTACAGAGAATTATGTCCGTTAAAGTCACCTAATAACGAACAAGGTTTAGGCAGCTGATCAATTAATTTATCAAGTTCTTCTTGGCGGATGACATCATGTGGTGAAAAATATAAACTACAGACTGTAATCAAACAAGTTGTGTGAACTCTCACAGCTACAGCGGTAGAGTTGTATTGATTGGATGGACAGTGCTGGGGAAGTCATTAGATATTAATATACAAACACCACCAGACACTGCACCCTCATCACCGCAGTCTTTTCTAAAGCAATTGAATCCACGAATGTTAATATTATTGGTGAACTTCAGGAAAGTTTCCTGAAGTGTGGAACACGCGGGATTATATACTGATAATAGAGACTTTATGTCATCAAGATGCAAACGTAAAACATGGCTGTTCCAGGAAACAAAGAAAGTTATTTTTTAAATTGAAGAGCGCCTTTCCCGGAGCTGGAAGGCGGGTCATCTATAGGCTCCTCGAACGATGCATCATCGTCCGAGGGATACAAGGACACGGCGTCAGTATCCAAGCAAGAGAAAGCTCTATGGGTGGAAATAGTTGGTTTTTTATTTGTTTGAAAATTTTTAGTTAAATCTTTCTCCGATTTTGATTTAGCGAAAGGAGCCTTTTTGAAATGGCGGAGATTTTTTGAACTTTGGCTTTTCAGATATTTGGGGTAATTTTATTGGGGAAACAGAATATGATTCAGTTTGTGTGCTGCTCGATTTGGTGACTTTTCTGGAAGCTGTGGCATAACCGACTCCAGGTTGAGGAGTACGGGAAGTGACTAATCGTTTCACCTCAGGGTAGGAACATTTCTGTTGAACCTTAACTGTGGTGATCTCTTTCTCAAGAAAATACTGAGGACAGTTTCGAGAATAGAGGGATGGTCACCGTGTCAGTTGACACATGCCTCCTGCGTTGCAGCTCGAGCTATCGTGACCAACCACCGCACAGCGAGGGCAGGAGAGTTTGCCTCTGCAAGCGTTGCGGAGACACCACAAGAAAAGTTAAGGTTGCCGTTAGGTGAGACAGCCACTTCATAGTTAGCCCCAGAATGGCTGCTTGAGAGTCTGTTGCAGCCTCTACGCATCTTCTGAACTTTCTTGACTTCCCCAACTATACCCTATATTCCTTCCGAAACTAGGAAGGGGGACACTGTTGTGAAACTCCCTTCCTTTCTCTTAATTACAAAAAATTTCGTTTTTAAAGAATCCAGTTGTTGCTCCCGCGGGAGAACAGTGAAGGTTTTATTCTCCATAGAAAATAATTTAAAAATTCGGGACCTGACCGTACCACCCACCACCGAGTCCAACGAGGGGAGGCAGACCAGCTGCACCAGTGCTAGCCAAGTCCTATACGCTCACAGTATGGCTGTGATGGCCTCCACCCTTAACGAGTCATCCAGCAGATGTACCGATTGCTTGATCTATAAAGCCGATTGATGTGCTGAGGACCACAGCACACCTCCTGGAGCAGAGGCCAAAGCAATGTATTGGTCTCTTGGGGCCTCAATTTCCAGGACCCTCCTTTCCAGGGACACGGGTCTCCACGCACGGCAAACACGTGGGTGATTTAGTCCCCCAGAGAAGCTAATAGCAACAGAGCGGCGACAGCTGCTCAAGGGGAGACCTCAACCTCATGAGAGCAAGCACATTGAGGGAGAAGAGGAATAAAAAGCAGTAGGGGAGAGGAGAGAAAAAGAGGACAGATCACTGGGGTACCTCGGGATTGTGACACCCGTGTTTACTTAAAGTAAACCCCCTGAGGGGTTCATCAAAAGCAGATACATTTTAACCAATTTCTCTTTACACATATTTTATTCAATAATATTAACAGATAAGTTATTAAATTTTAGTTTAATCTGTCTTTTGCAACATTAATTCCTAATATATTTAAATAAAATTTTATTATAATATCTAACTGGTTATCGAATGTATTTAAATATTTTTAAAAAAAAAAACTATACATGTGATACAAAAACAACTTATTCGAATAATATAAACAATTCTATACTCTATTTTAGTAAATTCATGATTGAATTTACTAAATTTCAATGAATTTATAAACTATTTACTGTTCAACAAACAGATTCTTACACTTTTCCTAGTACGTGTTATGAATGTTTTTAAAAAAAGTACTAGTTCATATTTTAGGTTAATAATTTTACTAAAATTATGTATTCTAAGTCATTAAATTTATCTTGTACTATACCATTTCTCAGTTTTCTCTTTGATTTGCTTGAAGACGGAAACATATCAAGGGACGCAGTTGATTTTGGTCGGTGCAATGATTTTTGAAGAAATATTGAAGGTTGAATTTTTCCAATTTTATCACAATTCTCTATAAGTATTTTCATTATAGCAGTATGTTGGTAAACCAAATTATTTGCATATAAGCTGAAAATATAAAATGAAATGATAAATTTTATGTGTATAAAACATTTTAGTAGCAAAATAATAAAACCACTACCATTTATAAGTAAAAATTAAAGCAATTTTTCCGAGGAAGCTTTAAAGTTGAAATCAAATTTTTAATCTTCTAGACAGATCATATAATTATAGGTAAAATTTAAAAGTTAACAATTATTTGTATAAAAAATATATTTTACTGCCCAAAAATGCTTTAATCTTTGGAGAATATACAGTTTTACGTTTAAGAAAAATATAAGTTTTTCCTTAAGCAAACACTCAATTTTTTTTTAAAAATGTTGGTTCTTTATATACGTTCCGTTAATATTGAAAACAATTTTCCCCATTTACAATATAACATTGCCATGATTAATTTAATATTTTCAAGACATGAAGTTTGATAGGAATTTGAGAATCTAAGGAATAAAGTTTTCTGTACCATCCTTTTTGTTCGCATACCATAAATCAAGTTTTATTAACATCCACCGTGTTCTTTTAGAGGCTAGACAAAACCATTTATGTCTTTCAGTTTTTGTAGTTAAAGGATTTTTCTCTGCTCACTCAGACTAATGCGAATAGACCTATAAAAACTTAGATACACTCCATTCTGGAATATTAAAAACATAACATTAATAATATTTACTTGAAATATTAAATAAATCGTACTCTTGTTGTGAATATGCAAAAATTGTCAAGTTTCAGTATAACTGAATTATATGCACAAAATATAAAAACCTCAAAAATATCATAGTAGAAACCAGTTTTAATTCTTTTACTGTAGCGATATTAATATTAAGTTAGGGAAAAAGAAATCCATTATTTTTACGTGAACTTCATAGCTTTATTTACACGTTTTTGATTAGCCTTGTGCAAATGATTTAAAAATGTTTAGTTTATCTTTAGCCTCTACACTGTTAACACGTTTTTCAACTACATACATTTTTGTGATTTTATCAATATTTTCGATGATGAGCTTACCTGTGTGAAATGCATCTTTAACATCAAATATACCCGACTGGAATCGAGGAAACCAAAACTAATAGTAATTTACTTTAATAGTATCGGTACCATAAATACCACTCCCAATTGCCTGACTTGCATTTTCTCCTTTATCAAAGAAAAACTAGATGTACTGCATTTTCTCTTTGTTGTTTTCCATTTCTAACACCTTATACTTTAATACTTAAAGGACCAAATAAAAATGTAGCAAAATATTTTTAGGGTCGAATGGGATCTTTCCCTCGAGTATAAATCTGAAGTTGTACGATCGATACTTAACGAAATATCGAACACTGCAGTCATCGATCGAAAATAGATTTCTTTTTACCCCCTATCTGATCTAATCTAAAATTCGATACTTTATTTTTCGTATTTATACAATATCAAAATAGCCACGTATTATGAGACGCCGTTTCTTTAAATCGGGGGTTTGTTCTACGATTACGTTTTTGCAAAGAAGGGCTAATTGAAACGGTCTTCAGTTTATTTTAAACCTATATTAATATGTTAACAAAAGGAAGAATTATATACGCCGCCTAATTTTAGTACTGAAATAAAAAATTATATTTTAGATAGAATGTGTTAATAGCTTGAATTGAAAATAAATCAAATTTGACTAAAAATTAGTTATCCTATTAGTAACTTTTACATTTTTCACCACCTGCATACATAAATGTATTATGTATATAGTTACTATCTGCATTATATTCCTATTAGTTTAACTCATGAAATTTCAGTAAACGTTTAATTTTAGAGCTAAAGATCGGGAGGGATAAGCTGTGCCGAGAAGACTAAGTCAGCTTTGATAAAATCAGATACTTGATTAAATATTTTGATAAAATCTGAGTAAATGTTAAGGTGAATGATTCACACAAAAGAATAAAGATACTTAACCACTAATGAAAATCGGACGCGTATGAGACAACTAAATATTATTAAAAACTGCAATGTTTTTGAAATATATGAAGAGATTTGAATGGGGAATTTCACCCAGTAAAAATTCCAAATTAATGTTACTTTAATACACCTCAATCAATATCTATTAAAAGCAGTATTGTCAAAATATCTCAGTTTCTTACCGCAATGGTTAAAATCGGAGGTGGAGGAGATTCCGAAAAAGTAAATGAGTCAGCCGTGTATATCCAATCCTGGTTAATAAACCATAACGTCTCGTCTTCCATTTAGAAAGTTGGTTTAATTTTATGGCACTTATTAGTTTCCTGGTTCCATTTTCCTGCTAGTGACACAAATGATTGACCGTAGATTTCCTGTTAGGATAAACTGGTTGTGCCAGGAATTCTGAAGCTAATTTTGCTTGTCTACCAATTCATTTTCCCTAATGTCAAGATAGGATGGTGTAAGTAAGTATATACAAGTAAAATCCTGGTTCCTTTTAAACGTAATTGTCTGTAAATATGTTTAATAAATAGGTTATCAGTAGTTGTACTCATTAAAGATACTAAGAACTTCAAGGTAACTAGATTCTTTTAGAAGAGAATACAGAAGTTAAAAAGAGGGGTTTATTGTTGATACTATGATCTTTAATAAAAAATGCTCGTCCCACATGTAATTTTAAGACTTTGAACAATTCATAAAAACTGATTCATGATTAGTAATATTATTCCTATTTTATTAGATTTTAAAATAGAGTCATTGAAGTTATAGTTCAATAATTCGATTTCAATTATATTAACAAGCATGATTTTTTAAAATTACCAAAAGATTAATGAGAGATACTGTCTTCTATCCGTGAGGGGACTATTTATATTTGTAAGGAATTCTACATCACGAAAAACACTAGAAGTTTGTTTCGCAAGCGTATTCCAAAATGAGTATATGATGGGCGAGCTTTGAGCAGGCGATTATTAATATTTTATAATTTTTTATGTAAAGGATTTTAAGTATTATATTAGTAGTTTTAGAAACCCTTGAAGCTTATGCTGAGTTTTATTTTTCTAAGTTTATTTTTAAATGGTTGTGTATATGAAATTTTAATTATTTTCTCACAATTTAAAAGTTAATTAGATGTTATTTGGGTTATACTTCTGTAAAATTGTTTAATTTGTAATTTATATTTTTGAAAGTTATTTTTGAAATAATTTTTTTGATTTGGAAAGTGAAGGAAGTTTGTGATTAGGTAAGTAATTTTATTTTATTTTGTGTATGTAATTCTATTTAATAAATATACATAAAACAGCAAATTAAGTACAGTATAGAAATAGTTGAGATGTTTCTCGCTTAATTGTATCATTTGATTAAAACTAGAATCATTCTAAGATGGACGCGCCAATACTCAATTAGAAACCAGAGTTTTTACAAAAAGCGACGTTTAGATTTATAGCTCGATTGTTGATTCCTGCTTGGTTGTTACATACGGTGTATTTTAAGGTGTTTTTATTATTTTTATTAAGAGAAAATTAAAAAAAAGATTTTTATAAATAATTTAATTTGAGACTTATTTGTTTTGTAATTTGTAAATTTTCTAAAATACATACAGTTAAGCTTGTAGACTTCAGCTATATAGCTCTTCATTAAACATAAAATATTTTAAAATTTTGATATCTGAAATCAGAAAAAGCTAGATTGTGATATTTATTGCTTGAGATTGAGCACGATCAAGATTTTTAAATCTATGATTTTACAGTGACCTGTTCTTGATTTGGCGAGGTTTGGTGGGTTACTGCTTTTTAGACATTTTGTATTTAGAAATCTTGTAATTTCGCCATTGGCTAGATTTTTGAAAATCACTCCAAACGCTTCACGTATACTAAAATTTTAGTGGAACTCCTTCCAGGCAAAAGGTATTGAAATAAATTTTCCCCAACCGTAATCTAAAATAACTTTGATTGAAAAATTTGTTTTATAAATACTAGTAAATTCTCTAAAACTAAGATCTCAGAGACTTCTTAGAATACCATATTTCCAGGTAATCACAGGCTTTATAGATAAAAAAAAAAATAGACATTAGATAATTTCGTTTTAGAAAAACACGAATGTTTCCAGTGACCTTAAATTAACAATCGTACTTCGTGACATTCTAAGGCACTTTAAAAAGAGAATCATTCTTTTCTAGGATGTATACCAATCGTATTTTAACAGTTCTTTCAAAAAGTTTGCACATACATCTATTTTTGATTAATGTTCAGTAATAATGTGGAACTTTACCCAGCTTTGGTATTGGAATTACACTTCAAATTTCCTACTATCTGGAAATTTCTTTACAAATACGATTAAACAAGTAAAGAATATTTTGATGATAATTTTAAGAAAGATATTGAAGCATAGAATAAGTTATTCTATCCGGACCAGAAGTATGTTTAACAATGAATAATGCTGCACATAATTCAAGCATCGTTAGATAAATGTGGTAAGATATGAGTTTGTTGTCTGAAGTTGTAAATTAATACATTTCAGTAAGATTTTTTTTTTGTTTGTGAGAAAAGGTTATATAATAATTTGCTGAGCAAATTATTAATATAGTCAAATGCTTCAGCAAGAGAATTTACCATTTCTGAAGTATTCAGGCTTCCTGACTATTTTTCTGCAGACAAGATATTTGTTTCTCAGGGTATATACCATAATGCGCTTCTAACATTATCCCATGTTTTTCGCTGAAACAGAATAGCTTATACTGGATACAAATTGTATCAAAGAAATCAGTCTTTCATTAGTTTTTTTCTTGCCCAATACTTTTTAGCTCTATAAAAGGCTATTTGATTTGTTGAAATGGGGGACAGCCGGAAATCATTCCTGACTTTATGGTTATGATGAGTATCAGTGCATGTTTATTCCTCAATGGTTTCTTATTTTTCGGAAAGTTTTGCCCCAGTTTGGAAATACTGGCTTTTGCAGCTGTAATGATGATTTTAGTAACTAAGTTAAATACTTCAATAAAATTTCATTCTTTACCATACCATTAGTAATTATTGTTTGTATTGAAAATTTGCCCAATTAGCTTCGTAAAACAAGTAGTGGAGGATGTTGATCATTAGAATAGACAATGTTTATGATCCAGAGAAAATGGGAAATCAGAAAAAATGGCTATCACGTAAGTCAACTCCAAACCTAAAATTAAAGTAAGGAGCAAGAGACTGAGCTTTTGCTCCTAACTGACAAGGTCCAAAGAGTGGAAAATTATACTTAAGTGAGGAGAAACCTACTTTTATCTATTAAGTAGACAAAGATTATGAGCATCAATGCATTCTCAATTTATCGGCCTCGAGGATTTACATTCTTACTGCCCCCCCCCACACGATGGGATAGGACCATCAAAATCTCGAATAAAAAAGGAGCAAAGGTTATTTTGTTTGTCAAGATCAGTAATCTATACTTGCAAGTAGTGTACAAATGATTGGCAATGATTGGATGGCATGATTCTAACTGCCTACAAATGTATGTAATGGGATTACAGATGAAGGAATATCATGGAAAACCAAAATAGCAATACCTCCAGATGCTCGATCCGATTTATTTTCATTATCTTTTCTAACAAGACAATAATATTTGAATTATAAAGTACCACTAAATTTCAAACGAGTTTCTTTCATTGGAATGCAAATAGGATGCACGTCTTGGATCAAGTTTTTATTATTATTATTATTATGTATTTATTATGCCAAATTTTGCATTTGGAACGATGGTAGTTTAAAAGAAAATTAAGAATGTTAACCATAACAGGTTTTATTTGATGATTTCTTTTCCTTTTCTACCTTTTGAAACTGTCTGAGAAGTAGAGGAGGAATCAGCTTCCATCCGATTCATAGAAGAGGATATATCAAAGTTCCTTTGGAATTTTTCACAAGATTTTGATTTTTGCATCACATGTCTTAGATTCATTAGGAGTTTAGATTGTTTTTGCTATTGGCAGTTGAAAGTATAGTGGCGGTATTAAATGTGTTGAAAGAACATGTACTGGTATACTTTTCTCTGCTGGATGATTATTTTTTTAAAAAATCTTTATGTAAAGTAAAGATGTAGTGAAAATCAAAAAGTGATGTTCCCATTTGTCTTGGCTCCGAAAAAGTAGTACTCTGTTTTATCTTGATTTAAATTTCTTTTTACAGGATCAATATTTGACAAGATTTGGAAAATGCAGTGTGTGAACAAAAGCAATAACAGCATTTGAAAATTTCGTATTTCATCATTCAAAATAACCAGAACCACACATCTTTGTACATTTTCCAGAGATGTCTGGACGAAGTTTGCAATATGTATAACTTTTTATGTATTTTGATTATAATATTGTCTAAAAATTTAAAACATGCTGGGTGAGAATAAATCCATCATCACGTCGGATGTTTATACAACTCACAGAACAAACACCTTGATTACAAATGTTTTCCAAAAATTCTGCTTCTGTAACATTTATGAAGTCTAGGCTGGAAAGAACACCACGAGATACTTTGAAAGTTTTATAAAATTATGTTTCGACTAGAAACGAAACTAAGATTTTAAATTACTGATTAAGGAAGCTCGTTTCGAGTCAATTTGTGCCAGAAGATCTACAGATCATAATTTCAAGTTTTTTCTAGGAAACCAATACAAATCTGTACGAAGAAAGGCGATACTGCGTAAAAAATGATAAGAGTGATTATCAACATATCGAATTGATGATGGCTTAAACGACAAGAATCAGATTCCATACGAAACTTAAAAAAGGTTCGAGCTCTACAACACTGCCCATCATGGGGCCCTACAAGGAATATCAGCCACTGGTTTTGGACATATCCGTCCTCTGCGTTTTCTATGATGCTAACCGAAACCTATACACTGATTAACCCCTGGGGAGTGACCAGTCTTAACACGATACCCAAGGATGGAGCCCTTTCACTCAATCTCTTGCAATTTTTCCACGAATATAGTTAGGTACCTGCACATTGATGCACTGGGAATTAGTGTTCGACTCATTCAAATTATTGCCACACATGGCCAACACGTGGGGACTTACTGTACATAAGAAGCAAAGAGAGTTGATATAGTTACACATTGAGTTCTCACTCTTGTTGTCTAGGAAGAGATAGAATATGTGGATAATGAACAGAGGAAGTGTACTCCGGGACTGAGAGACACGTACAAACCTAAAAGGGACCCATGAAGAGCAATATACGTATTAGATTTTTATAGAAGATTAAATTAAAATTATATATAATGAATGCTTTATACTTCAAAAAACTTGGAATTGTTTTTAATATGTTATGTGGAAATCAGCCCAAAAATTGCTCAAGAACTTTTCATTGATCCATTGGTTAAATATATAAATAATTGAAGTCAACTCTTAAATTTAAACTAAAAATAATTTAAGTAAATGAGACAGTTATAATAAAGTAACTTGCAGTTGTATCTATATCAAACACAGTTATGGTTTTGAACTTACTTAGCTTTATCAATCGAGTCCTTTGTACCAAATATGTTTGGAGCCATAATGAGTGCTAAATTGTAAGTGCTCATTCTGCTTTTTTTACTGTTTGAAGCTACATCTAACAGGAAACTTAGAAGATGCTTTAAGGAATGCAGGTGATCAGCTGGTAGAAGAAGACATGTTAAAAGACAAGCTGATACACTATCTTTCTCTGAAGCTAAACTTTGACATCTAAAATAGATTGAAAAATAAGAATAAAATCAAGAAAGTTTATGTTTTATTACAAGTTATTTCATTTATAAAAAACTAGAAACTTTAAAAGGAACTCTTAATTACCTAAGCAAATGAATAAACAAATCTAAGATTCTTAGAACATTCTAGCAATATTTTATTTGAGAAAATTTAAGGCCTGATTGAAAGTATTCCAGAAAAGCATTTCACTTGTTTTCTGGTATATTCTATCCAAAAAAGAAAGCGAAACAATCTGAAACTATTTTAAATCAGGATTTAAATAAGTTGGGTGATTAGTATCATGATATTATGGAAGTAAATTTGGAGAAAATTGTATATCAAACTTTTCCCGGATACACGAACTGATGAAGTTGAATATATTTTACCAAACTCTTCCTACTCTTTAGACTAAACACTTCTCTCTGTGTCATTTATGATCGTGAACCGACTTTGAAAGAGCATGTTGCAAATACATTGGAAAGAGCTATCAAGAGTATTAATAGACTTACTTTAATGAAAAGAATTGTTGGCTCTAAGTGGGGATGCTGTAGAACAGAATCATGATTTCATTCATAAATCTTATATTTTCTGCTTATCACTTATTGTTACGAATCTCTGGTTGTAGCAAGTAAACAGGCTGATACCTTGGAAACATTCCATAACCAAACTCTTTGAAGGGAACTCAAAAGACAACTCCGATTGATGTGGTTCTGATACCTATCCGACTCATGCGCATTAAATCAATTATAGAGAGGTCATTAATATTATGGGAGAATATTACTAGATTGTTTTTTCGTGTATATTAGCCTTCTGTCATCTACATAGTCTTAAAACTCAAAATGGCTTCATTCAGAAAGTTTTTGGAATAAAAGAACGACTAAGATTGTGAGTTGGGATTTCTATCTCCCAGTTCAAAGTACATTTGAAGGAAGGAAGTACATAGTCAAAATAAACATATCAAGTGAGGTATCTAAGAAAGAAACATATGACCTAATTCTAAAAGCTGTAGCCTTAGAAGCTATACATGAATTGTACCCAGAAGATGAGTGACTGTACGTGTTTACAGATGGCTCCATGTTTTAAGACTGTATCAATGCTGGCAGCGGCGTCATCTTTAGGCTCTTCACATTCTATACTCCTGTTGGAATGTATAAAATAGCTGAGATATCTGTATCATAAACTCTTGAAATGTTTGTCACAGTTTTGGTGTCGGTTTGAAAATTTTTCAAGGGCCACTATTCTGTTAGATTCTATGGATACCCTCCTGACTATTGCTTCATTTGAAGCGCCAGCATCAGATGAATCAAAATTTTAAGGATTCGTATGACCCTCAGTGATTTGAGGAACAAAGTAGTTGCACTGCAGTGAGTACTAGCATATTGTAGATCCCAGGGAAATAAAACAGCCGATTCTTTGGCAAAGAAAGAACTAAATTTTACAAATAGTAGATAAACCAATTCTATTTTATTCTGCCAAATGATTAATTAACTTCTTAGAAAAGATTTTTGAAAAAGCATAAAGGAGGCAAACAAAAAATGGGCCAATGAAATCAAATATTCCAATTTGATCAAGGGACAGATCTATTGCACTTTTTCCCTTCGCTACTGGCCACCATTGCAACTAAACATCTATATCGTATAAAAGTACTGTCAAGTCGCCTTTGCCAACTGTGCAACATACGAGAATAGACGTGAACCATTTGTGTCATTACTTTGCACTGATCTCGGGACATTTGTAGAAAAGACTTTGGCACAAGATTAACGATTTATAGACTTATTATGGTTTCAGTTTTGTTATCTATATTCATGTTATCTTTTTTTTTACTTTAGTTCTAATGTTTGTCATTCTGACAGCAGTTTTCTTCTAATCTGCCATTAGAAATAAATATTCGATCCGAAACATTACACACATCGAATGTATAACTTGGATTAAACAAAACATTCTTATACATTCAATATGATATGTAGACTGGCAACTGAATTTTTCACCCAATTGTTATAATTTTGACAGTTGTCGTATATGTAAGCTCTAAAGATATTTTTTAATACTTTTTTCTGGTCCATGCAATTTCCTGGTCGTTAGTAGAAATCTTTTTCATCACATGAATTCTTACAACTCGCTAGTAAAATTTTTCGGCAGTTTAACTTCCACAAAAACTTCTTTGGTATTTTCAAGAGAAGAAATTACAAAATATATTAAACACAGGTAAGATATTACTAAAAACATTACGTAAATTAGGTAAATTTAAAAAAGGTTTTAAAAGAGACTAATAATAGAATAATAAAAATTCCTTTACATGCATCAATGAATCACAAAAATTCAAACTACCTAAATTTAATTATTAAACTTATAAAATTTATAAAAACTTTATAAAAAACTTATTTTAAATATTTACTTCCCCTGTGTGATTGTACCTTAAAATTTAAATGCACATCATTAAATGTTTACATGTATATGCTCCTGATATAATAACTAATACATTGCATTCGAATCAAAATTAATATTTTACAGCAACTATATAATTATTTTATTAAATTATATCAAAATAAAAGCATTTTACTAAGTGCAAAATGTGCAGTCAATACACCCAAGACAATCATTTAAAATAAGATTTTCCAAAAAATATTGCTCAAACCAAGTGATTTGAGCATAATTGTGCCACACAATTTTCATAAGATATCAAAAGAGATTACTTAAAAATAAGAAAAAATATCACAAAATAAGTTGAAATTTATTTACTTCACAAGTTATTATTGAACATTTGAAATTGATGTCTAAAAATTATATGTACAGAACAGTATAAATTAGGATATATTAAAAGTATATTCTAAACTATACAGTTCTGCTGTAATGCGGTATCCATAACACCGAGGTTCACAATGCAATGGTGATCACATTCCCGCTCATAATAATCAATTTTACACTGATTTAGTATTATAAGAAACAATATTCCCTCACTTTCATATAGATGTCATCCGACATTTCTGTACCATGAAAAATTTTGAAATTGAAGAAAAAGATATTGATCTCAATCAACAATGATCTATTTTGATCTAGTTTCAAATAATTTAACTAAATTTGATCTTGGTTATCTACAACTATGAAACGTAAACAGCGTAATGGTCTTGCAGAACGGAAATGATTCGTCTTTCTCAATATTTTGGACGTTGATTTTATAACTTTTCGTGTTAGTCAGATAGGGCTGTTGATAATGAATAGTATTTGACCGTTTATGTGAATGTTGAAAAAATAAATGGTTATTGTCAGATTAATTTTTTTAGTCCCAAATTAACTATTGCCGGACTTATTGCATATTCATGTCCAAACATTTAATTGATTATATGCTTGGACATGAATATACCTTGTATTGGATTAAGACTTTAGGACCAGAATAATTGTCTTTCATGAACATTCCGTAACAATTTTCATTGACAAACTCGTATCCCTTGGTATTATGTAAGCATAAGATACCTACAATTGACCAATGAGACCAAGAATCTACATTCAAACAAATTGCATAAGATAATAGACTTTAGAAGAACGGAAATGATTACTTTGTAACTTTAGCGAATTCAAAGTTTTTTGCTATATTACTTACCTTATAAACAAGGTCTGTAAATAATAAGGAATTAATGGCTCAGGTAATTCCCTTAACCATTGTTTTAAAAGACAAGCGACATCATTCGGATCTGAATCTTGTAAATTTTCTCCTTTTTCTAACTTTTCCTGAAAAAAATCTTTCTGTAGTTTTTCGTCACAGAAAAATTGAAGTCGAGTTAAAATTTCAAACCTTCAATTCTAATATTGTGAGAATCTATTTTTTATAGTTGGGAGGTTTGGTAAATAAAAAGTAAAGTTTATTAAATAAATTAATGCTTAGAATTAAAACGTCTAATTGTTTAACTATTTTGTTAAAATGTAACAAGATTTATTAGTATTGAGCCAAAAATTAATGTTTTATTTGAAATACCTGTTTTAATCGAAAATATACTGGTTGAAAGAGAAGACGCTAACATATTTGAATACAGATTTTGAAAAAGTTGGTCAGATAGAGTCAAACATGTTTGATGCAACATTAGGAGATTTGGAAGATACCCTAAATATTGAGGTTATGGTAAGTATAGCTGTATGAATAATTTGAATTGCTGGTTGTTAGCCAACTGATTGTCTTTGAAAAGTTTAAGCGTTTTCATCTAATATTTAGTATTAAATTTTCAAGGTTGAGAATTTATTAGCAATTCGAATTGCATATATTTTTATTTTTGAAAGCGCAAAGTATTTTGTTCTCAACGTTTTGTTTCTATTTTACATATATTCACTTTCAAATTTAAAGAAAAAGCATAAAATACAAAATATGGTTACTACAAGTATTATAATTATATAAGCATTTGCCTTATGTAACATAAACGTAGAAATAATGACAAGAAAATTGCAAATATGTTCATGAAACAAAGAAAATGACTTAAAAATATTGAATTTTTAAAGGTATTAAAACGATGCAGCATCCTTGGAATTTAACAAAATTTAAATTAGAAAAAAGCAAATGATATTTGATAGAGTGTTTTTCACCTGCATGAATTTTACATCATTTGATCATATTTTCTGCGAGGTGATCAAACGTATGATCAAATAACCATTCCTCCTGTTGAGTAATTCCCAAATCAGCGAATGTGGTAAAAGGTAGGAAATATGCTCACAGCTGAATAAATCCCAAAGATTTCCGATGAGACGTACAGCACCCACTCCAGTCACTCCCACTTTCAAACAGTTAAATTTCTGGTACCAACAGCTTTCTAAAGGAGCAGTTTCTTCTCACCGTTTATATTAAATACCAACCCTCATTGTATTGTTATAGGCATACAATCTTTCCAGTGAAAATTTTCAAACAACAATTACATAATAGGAAATGAAATTTGAGGAACTTCTAACATTTCATCTATAAAAGATGGCATTTGGTTCGTTTTTAAGGTTCTTCCAGTTTACTGATTCAACTAAGCATGTTGAGGCATAACTGTACTAAACATTCATCATGTGTCAATTACTCTAAATATACTCATGCTGGACTGTTCCAGGTCACTCATTATTATATAAAAAGCTTAATTTTCTATTTAGAAAAATTTACATATTCCCAACTTTATAAAAGAAACTTAAAGTTTATAATTTATTCTATTTTATTTGAAATTTGGTTCGGCTAAGGTTCTTTCGTATTGAGTACACTATATTCACTAATTGTTTCGAGAAATTAAAATACTTTACATATTTCTAAATATAAAATTAGTCTCTTATTTTAAGTTAAATTACACTATATATTTGAATTATTTAACTGTAAATAGCTTCAACAAAGTGTACTGACTCTTAGTCTTCTTTGCCGAGTAATGCTTCCAGCTTTACGAAAGAGGCCTTCTTTATCAGTAAATTTTTGAAGGTACGTAGTTGCCATTAGTATGAATCTGTAATATTAAAAATGAGCATAATATTAAGTTACAATGAAAAAAAAGTTATCAACTTCAATTATTAAAGGTTATAATTTTATGCAAGTTTAAAAATTTTTTTAAAGAAATTTTTTTATTCTATTTCTAACAATGAGCTTTTATATCATTTATTTTTAAATGTAATTAAGCTTATATTATGCTACGCTTATATTAGGATTGATTATAAGCACTACAGTTGCATTTGAATGTTGGAACTTGCTACTGTCAAAGAGTAAATTTTATGCCAAGTACTATTACCTGTTAAATGCGTAAAAGCTTTACGATAGAGAATTTCCATTGGCGGTTTGAATGCATATATGTTTTGCCATGTATGTTATTGAATTGACTCAATTTCATTGGAATGTATAACAAGCTTAGTTAAAGTCTCTTGAATTATAAAACAGGAATTAAAAATGATGCTTAATGTGGGGAAAAAATACTCAACTTTTTTTTACATTATTCTTTTAACCTTTCTTGTTTTGACTTGTCACTGATCACATTTTGCTCATGAGCTAATATAGTCACCATCTATATTTTAACGTGAATTGTTAATATCCCCAAAGGAATCTAAAAAAATCGAATAAGAGTCAATTTTAAACATCCTCACCTGTGGAATCTAAGCAGGTTGAAACCATGAACAATGAAAGCCAAAGCATTGACACTTCAGTTATAACATTTTCGTGAACTTTTTGGAAAGTTAACTTTTTTCTACAGATCCTTTCTGTATTTAATTTGTCATTTTATGGGTTTCAATATTTTTAAACTCTGAAGGAATACATTTTTTAAAATTAGTACTTATCACTGCTTTAAAGAAAATACCAAATTCAAATCTTAACTAAAAAAAATGGATTTGAAAATGACAGAACAATTTTTGCATAAGAAATGAAAAATTTATGACAATAAGCATTTAAAGGCATAATCTGCAAAACTTCATTTCTTTACTATCATAATAATAAAAAGCTAATTTTTTGATCGAATTCAGATTGCTAACAGATATTTCAAATGAAATTTGCAAGTAGACAGTGGATCGACTCTAAATTTCTTAATTACATTAGTTGTACTTCCAATTTCGTAAAATTATACTATCGAAAGTTCGTGGAAGGGTTTGATCCCACTTGAAACATTACAAGCTAAATTGAATAAGCAGTTTTATTTGAAACTTTTTTTACATACTCAAACATCAAAGAGGTTTTAAAAGATAATGGTTGTCGCCTTGTGGCTAGCAGTATGGGGTGCGCTGCTCAACTTTTCCAATTGAATCGTAATTTGGTGTGGAGTCAGACTTCTTTAGTAGACACATGCCATTGGCAGAGTAAGCAACCATTCAAAGTTCATTTATACAAAGGACAAAGACAGGAGAGAGTATATCCATGCCTGAACTGGGATTTGAGCCCAAAACCTCACCATTCACAGTCAGGCACGCTGACCACTGGACAGGGTGGGCAGCTGAAAGATAATGGTGACTTCTAAGAATAAAAATGTGTTGTTTATTGATAGATACCAAAGTAATTTTGTCATGTAGGTAGCAAATCTTAAGAGAAGAGGACAAAAATGAGATACAAAATCTTTAAATGTTAAATGTAAGCATATAGAATTATTAGCTTAAAAATAAAAAACTATCAATTTTTAAAAAGCATTGATCCAAATAGACTTTTCAAAGTGTTTGGATATGATAAATATTTTCTGCTCAAGTTATAAATGTCAAGTAAATGCTGCTAAAAAAGATTAATGTCTTAAGGCCACACATACTGGAAGGAACATGCTTTTTTATAGAAAGTGCTGTGTTCTATCATTGTTGAATGGTTTAATGAACTATAACAGTTTGATGGAATTGCTCAGCGGTCATTTCGAGGATTTATTCAACCGGGGCATGCAGTTTAGAGGTTTGTAAGCCATTACTAAGATTCCAGCATCAAGGGGAAATAAACTTATGAAATGTTAATGATTTGTCACTCAACGCTCATTTTCTTGCACACAATAGCTCATTAGACAAGGACCTACAATTGAAAGTAGATTCCAAACCTCCATACCCAAGGTGGGATTGGAGACATTTCAAACATCCAATGCCAATTTGAAATCGAACCCACGAACTGTTGAACCGAAAGAAAAATCGCTAATCATTTGACTGTCAGCTCAGTTTATAAAATGTTGAGTGGAAGGCCAAAGCTTTAACTATGTGGTTCTTGACTCGATCAGCACTTGTTAACAAACAAGACACATTGTACTTTCGCTATTTTACATGTAGTTAAGGGGCTAGACAATTGCTCGGGATTTTTCTCTTGTGACAAATAGAGCTACTTGTTGCTCATATGCTTTCTTCATATTCGTGTGTCAGGAAGGGCAAAAGTGAGTCCTACGAGATGTCTTTTGAAACACTACTCCTTCACACAAGACAAGATACTGAACATCACTTTCTCTTGAAGGCCACTTTCTGAAGTCTGCATGCAGGGAATGTTGAAATATTTTAAAACTTATAAGCTTTCTACTATTTAATATTATGCAATGTTCAGTAACTATGGTACATTTTCATATTCTTATGAATATAGAATTTAAAATTCTTGATTGAAATGAATATAATTATCTTGAAATAAACATTTTCAAATCACTAAATGGAAATATTAAGTCATGTGTATCAAGTTTGTCTAAAATATGAAGTTAAATTATGTTGATGTTTAATATTTTGAAATTTTAAAATCTGGAAATTTTAAGGAGGAGATTTTGAGGCTAATCCCGAGGAAATTTAAAAATGTAAAACGTTATGGAAAAGTAAAAAATTGTCAGAAAAAGTTCAAAATGCGTGCAATGAATTGAAAATTAGGAATTATTGCTCTTAGTTGTTCATATTATGTTGTTGTAACAAATAATACGAATTGAATACATAGTTGAATAGATTTGTACTCTAGTACTTAAAGAAATTATTCAAATAATGTTTCTTACATCATTAAGAGGAGCAACAGTTTTCACTACACAGATAATCTTGTGTTAAAGTCAATATTCTATGTACAGTTATTTATTTTATCTACAATCTTGACTCAAGTTTCACGATGTATATTAATTATGCAACACACAATTTTCTATGTCTATCTTTCTGGTATCGTTAATTGCAACAGAAGCCAATAGGATTTTACCATATTTTTCAAATCGGTTCTTCTTAATACAATAATTTCAAGTTTTTATGATGTTTATGGAATTTAATATAAGCCAGTAGTAATAAGGAGAAATAGTAAAATGTATTTGTGGTAGTGGGATTCTGTTGCTATGAAATTCGAAAAGCGTGTTCAGTATCTTCAAATGGTTCGTTACTAGTCGTCGAATAATCAGTCAACTAGTGAATGGTTTGATGCTCAACGAACATTTTTTGTATATGAAGGGTAATTAAGTCTGAAATTACTGTTTAAGATAGATTTCAAATAACTATAAACATGCAATCCTGAGGTGCTTAGAAACCAAAGAAATTTTGAACCAAACCATATATCTGCTATTAAGATTTTGGGATTTATTTTACAAGTAAAGTTTAATTGGAAAGAATCTATTTAACAGTAAGTATACGAGTACTCATTTTCTTGTTCTAAATTGGATTCTTGCTGCTAACCCATGAAGTATTTTCCCGCGTCTAACACGGCTGAAAGTTACCGGCAAGCATAGGAGCTCTTTTTTGTTGCGTTATTTTATTTCTATAATGCCTTTCTGAGATCCGTTAAAGTAAAAATAGATTATAGTTAGACTTGCCTAATGTAGATGACACATTGATAATTTTGCCAGTTTTTCAGAAAAACAACTAGTGTTTTAAGATGTTAAGATTTTGCTTAAGAAAGCATCTTTTCGCATACTGAATAAGAGTTAAGGAACTTGTATATTCTAGAGTATTGTAAGCTCCAAGCAAAGTTTTCCTTCGTTATTCTCGTTAATTTTTTTTTTTGAAACCTTAAAATATTTAACAAAAACTTTTTATTCAGAATAACAAATATTTATAAAATTAACTATTTTGTAATATAGTAAAACATCACATATTTCCCTTGATGAAAAATTTAAATTGACTATTCTAGGAAAATTGGAAGTTTTTTTATAAATATAATATTTACTTTGGAAGAGTGTTTTCTCCATTTGTCACCCATTCTTGTTTGTTAAGGTTTGCTCCAAATATTTTACCTTCTTCAGATAAAGCACTTCTCTGTAAAGGCAAACTCCATTAATTAAAATTTGATTTCTTAAGTTAGAAATGCATAATTGTAACTTACTTTTTAAAAGAAAAAAACATTGCCGCTAGAGATACTTTATACAAAATAAACTAATTTTAAAGTCATTAAGAAAAAATCCCATATCTTCACTATCTTTGCTGCAATTTTCTAAGCTCAACGGAACACAAAAAGTTGTTTATTTGGAGTGATGAAGCAACTTTTAAGTACAGTAAGTAAAAAGTTCTTTGCCATTTTTTGAAGTTAACAAAAATCTCCAGAATATCCTGTAAACCTCATCCTTTGAAGTTTATTGTACATAATTGATAGTAATTAATTTTGTTTATCTTAAATTAGAATGTATTGCTCATTTCTGTAAACTCTGGTACATTTTACTATTCCTTTAAGTTAGTGTACAGTAAACATTTTACATTTTTTACAAAATTTGTAATTACTTTCTTATTTAGGAGAAAATATAGTATCTTCAGAAAAGTTTTCATTGACCATCTCTAAATTTAACTCTAAAGTTTTGAACATATTTTCATTGATCTTATTTTGTGAATAAATTCTAACTTGATCAAAATCATTGCATTCAATTTAACAAAGATTTGAAGTGCTGTAGCAAGTCATAGTTTTTCAATTGGATTTCAAAATTGAAGGAAAAGACTGAAAGTAAAAAGTTTTCTACCTCGATTTAGTAAAATGTGATTTTTTTCAATAAACTATAGTTGTCTTGTATTTGGAAGCAAATTTTCTCCAAATATTTTAAAATAGTGGTTGTATAAAAGTTAAGTTTTGTTCAATGTGTAATGTACTGACTTTTAAAAATTTAGATATTTGATCTGTTAATTTTAAATTTAACATTAATACAACCTACAAAAATAGGATCTTGAGTTATATCACAGCTTGCATTATTTTTGCCCTATGCAATAAAAATTGATAACTTTCTTTTAAATTTCTTAAAACTAAATCTGTTATACTCTAAAATTCCATTGCCTTATTTAAGAAAATATTAAAAAGTAAACAACTCAAAAAATATATTTTGACTGCAGTCACCTTACACATATATGCCATGCTTCGATACACACGATACATTTTTGACGTTTTTTTCATGTATAAGAAAATTAAATGCCATAGATTCTTGTTTCGGACTATTTAAGTATTGAGAAGTTATAACTTGCAGTTCTATATAATGCGCAAGTTATTGGAATTGTTAACAATATTTCTTTTGAAACGTTAATTTCGAATAAACTGAATATAACAAAAGGAACTTTTCATACCGGAAAGGGAAATTAAGTTGTTAAGTAACTAAATTTTTCAGACTTGTGCCAAGATTCTGGAAAAAAGAAGTTTTGGTAGAATCGTCTCGCTTAACTCATTGAACTTAAAAATTAGTTTTTAATATAACATTATAAAAGGCAATCTGAAATAAAAAATTGTTTAATACTTCCACATTTGTCATAGAACTGCAGTTATTTTTAAGCTTTATTTGTAATACATCGGTTCATGAGAAAAATCATAAATATTAATGATATTTATTGAAGAAAGTTATAAATATTTACTTTAAAACATAAAAAATTTATTCCTAGTTTGGTAACTTAAAATAGAATTATTTTATGCAGTAATATATAAAATTTGAAGAGTCTATAAGAAGTCTTTAAATAATTAAATTTTTGTTGTTTTGATTTCAGAAACCGATTTAATAGGCAACATAGTTTTAGTCTTACCTGTTTAGAAACATTTGATTTGAATTTCTTAATCTTTGGAACTTTGACTCCTAAAGCTTTCAACTCTGTGAACACGGTTTCATACAAGTCTTCTTTCTCCTGTTTAAAGCTTGCCATGTCAAGTTAATAGAAAAATAAGCCCATTTATCAAACACTTGCATGACCTACTTTTTTATGCATTATATAAAATAGTAGCAATAATTTAAAATATTTTCATTTTCCCAAAAATGTACGAATGGAAATGATTATTTTACAAGAAATGTTTCCAGATACATATAATTGGGGAATGAAATATTAAAAAAGACTATCAACTTCGTCACAATTTTGAATAAAAAAGGATGAGTTGGAGACCTAATATAAAGAGGTATACTCCTTTTTAGATTTCTACTCCACAATTATGATTGGACATTATGCCACATGATAAGTTTAGCATGCCTATAAATCATATCATAGCTACTGCCTTTGCACAGAATAAGCTAGAATGAGAACAATTCCTTAAATAGCTAAATTTTCACGAATACAGAAGTTACAGATGTGGTTAACAAATTATACTGATCACTAAATATTCTTTAGTAAGCATATTTCACAATGATGTTTCTACTAAATACTTACTAAGCTTCATTTGTGAAATATACTTATAAGAACCAGCATTTAAGCCATTATATTATTCCTTCCTGTTTTCTTTTCTACTACTTGTGATTCTAAATATGCATTTATTTAATTGTTTATTTTTTTTCCTAAATTTTTAGCCATAAATTTAAAAATTAAAAAACTCAGCCAACTTTCTTGAAATCTAAGCTCTTATCAGCTAAAGAGAAAGAATATGAATTTTATATAATTTCTATTGACATTATTTCCTCATTATTTAAGTGATATTAAATCATATGTTAACATGTGTAGACTGCCTGTAATAAGATAGCGAGTCGTCAAAAATATTTTTAATTAAAACTTAATTTTGGATCTAAATGGGAATAAGTCTGACATTTACTATATCTTTTAAAATATTTGAATATTTTTAAAATTTAATTAAATAATTTTTGCATGATAAATTGAAGTCGCGTTAGAATTTCAATCAACCCGGATTTGTATATGTGAAGAATGATATGAATGTAAAAAGGTATTAGGAATTTTTGAAATACGTTAAAGCTAGACTCATCAAGCTTTTGTTAGCATTTATGCTGAACTAGGTTCATTTTAACCAATCAAAATACTACAAGATGATCTTATTGACTAAAATTCATTCAATTTACGATTAATTTTAACCAGAGTTCGGGGAGATGGGCCTAAACAGAGATGCAAACTGGAACAGGTGTTTTAATAAGTTCCTAGGTTATTATTATCATTGTTGATTCAGTGTAAATAACAAGTATTACCGTTAATCGGTTTTTTCCAGAGAAATTTTAAGTTTCATTTGTAAATTGACCCCGCGTTAAAGTAGCAACGATTTATTAGCAAGTACAGGATAGAATTTGCATACAAAATAAAGAAAAAATATTATATGAATATTCATACTATTTGCTGGGGAATTTAAACCCAAATCTAATAAGTGGGACAGTGAATTTCTATATAAGATACTCGATAAGTGACTAAATTTCTTGAGGAAGAAAAACTCGTTTATTAAATTAATAATATATATACTTGTAAGCCAACATTGTCAACCACAGTTAACATAAATAGTCCGTTCAAAAGTAAATGATTGCAAAATGTGAAAAGAACGAAGAAAAATGAGAAAGTCTATTATGATGGGAATTCAGCTGTGCTGATTTTATATGACCTAAGTCGTTAAACACAATCAACCACCTTGTAATTTTAAATCAAGTTCAAGTTGAACTGGTTAACATTTGATCTGGCATTCTTTTTTCAACGAGACACCAGTGTTGGATAGCAAAGGTCAACACTGGTGTCTCGTTGATTATTACACAAGAGGAATTATTTATTGTAACTTCGAGATACAGACATTGCAAGAGAGATCGTCGTTATTTTTTGACATTCTACTAGCATATGATGTAGACAAGGAATAACATCTTGAGTGTTTATGATGGGTATTATAGGTCACAAAACATTTCTGATATCTGAAGCACGAAACTATACCATATACTCTAGTCAATAAATACGTATTGATGTAGACACTGTATATTACCGATATTATTACACTGTATATTACCACTCCAAAAATTATAGAACGTTGATCTTGCGACTGAGAAGTTTTTTAAATGATTGATACTTGAAACATAAGCATAGCTGGCTACATAAGAATTACGCATGTTTGGTAGAAAAAATATATTTTATTGAGTATTAAGGTCTAAATGAAAACAAAGCACGTTTGAGGAAAACTAATTGAGGTTTTTTTTTTTTTTTTTTTAATTTGAAAGAAGAGGATTTTTAGTAAGGAATAGGGTTTTAAAGAAACTTAAAATTTCCTCCTGCAAGTAAAGATGATGTATTTACAGTTGTCGTCTATTAATTTGAAATATTTGCAATTGTTCAGCTTAAGGAACTGTTGGAGTTTAAGGTCTGTGTGAATATCATATTTTTATTAATGACTGGTCAGAATTCCATTTTGAATGATGTAGTAAGTATTGAACTCTGCAGTAGAGATGCTATACTATCAAATCTAACATTCCCTTGAAAGAATACCTAATTATTTTTAATGACTTATTTCCTTATCATACAAAAAAACTTATTATCATGATGAACAAAAACAGTATTCGTTAGGGAAAATAATATTGGACATTCCTTTCTCTCCCAGTTTACATGCTCTGAAAATGACATAGTGGGTCATGGTTAATTTAAAATCTACCATCTACTACTGTCAGCGTACAGCTCACAAAAATGAAGTGGTTTTGAAAAGTTTAAATTAAAAGTGTGGTGGCAGTCATCTAGCAAAGGAATTGTTAAGAAGAAAGGAATTAATACTTTGGAATCTCCTAGTCATTAGCACTAAGCATCGATCATTATTGGGCATTATAACTCATCTACGACTTTATGCTGATCTTAGACTTGCATTTCTAGTCTTTTAAAAGTTGTTCATGATATTGCAAATCACATTTTGTAAAACTCTAATGATTTCTGTCATTTAGGCATGTGTACAATCATCCTTTTATATCTGATCCAAACTTTTGATTTAGTAAAATATCCTGTAGAGACATCGTTTTCATCGAAACAAACCCTTAATGAATATTGATCATTGTGTTCCGTTTTGTCTTTCAGTAAGTTGAGAGTCTAGTTTCAATCACTGCCATTAAAGCGATTTTGACCCCATATTAAGAATGAAAATATTCCAATATTTGAAAACGAGAAAGTTTTTATTTTTGCCTCTTTCTCTATTTTCTTCAAAAAAGAAAAAAAAAAACTTTAGCATATAAACTTAAGCATTCGAAAAAAAAATATTAACATATACATTTAACAGAATACTTACAAATATTAATTTGTGGCATTAGAGTGATTGCGAGTATGGTGGTAAGTATATGAATTTTTCCATAATTTTGTCAGCTGAATAAATTAGGTTTATTGCTTCCTGGGTTTGGTAAATCATTTGACCAATATGTGTGTCTGTGTTGAATCTAAGAACATTTGCCACGGTCACTTCCCTGAGTACTTGGAGATGTAGCGGTATCACACCTGCTAAAACATTGAATGCTGCTGTTGAGGTGGTTCTGTAGGCTCTCGTGATTCTGAGTAAGAATGGCCTTTGTGTGATAAGGAGCTTTTGTATTGCCTGCTTGCCTAATTTTTCACTCCATACGGATTATACATACGTGAAAATTCTTTATGATATTGTGTGATACCAAATTTTTAGAAAAGTTAATACCACAGGCGCGTGGTGCTATTTTTATCAAATGTCCCTGAGCTATTATTGCTTTTTGCCTCAGTGTATTTAAGTGTGCGAGCCAATTCAGATTTTGGTCTAATGTCACACCTAAGTATTTTATAGTTTTTACCGCCTTTAGAGACCTACCGCCTATCCTAATAATTGGTTCACGTTGCAATTTATGTGGTTTGGCAAACGTTAAGATGTTGTATTTGATGACTCATATTTTTAGATTGTGGCTTAAACACCAGTTTTTGAATGCTGTTGTAGCTGTCTGTGCTGTAGTTTGGATTAGTTTCCTAGTTCTTCCTTTAGGGCTTATGAGGAAGTCGTCAGCGAATTCTGTAATTTTGTCGTCCGGGTGTGTGTATTTTCTAAGAAAATCATTCCCTATGATGGTCCATAAAATTGGACCAAACATGATTCGTGTGGGCAGCCCAGGTAAATTCCTTGGGACTGGAGTCAGAACCCCAATCATATTGGACTGTTCTATTGTTCAGATAGGTGTTAATAAGCTACGCGAGAGTTAGTGAACAATCCAGGTCTATAAAGTTTATGTTAATGTCCTGCCAATGGACGGAATCAAAAGTACCTTTGATATCCGGCGATATTAACAACATGTACACTTTATTGGTCCAGTTATATCTAATGTTTCCTGTGACCTTTTTTAGTGCGGATCACACATGATCGACTTTATCTAAAACCAAAATGATTGTCATTTAGTTTACGTTGTGTTTCTAGGAAAAAGGCTAGTCTTTGACAGAGGATTTTTCCCAGTATTTTGCCGAGTGTTGGGAAGAGACAGATTGGTCTACATGATTGATTCCGAGAGTTTGAGGTCTTTACCAATTTTGGCAAAGTGATTACTCTTGCTGTTCTTAAAGGTGTGTGGAAGTGTTGCAGTTTAAGGCATTGTCTAATCCACAAAGTTAAAAGTTGTAGTGTTGTGTCTATGATCCTCCTCTAGATAAGGTAATCTAGATCGTCTGATCCTGGAACATTATTCGTGTTGAAGAAATATGTGGCGTTTCTTACTTCCTCCCTCGTTGGTAATTTCAATGTTTCTGTTGTGTTCTTGTGTGTTGTTGGCTGAAATGGCACTTGCGTGTTGGGGAAATGATGTTGTGTAATTCTTTCTATAGATTCTTTTTTATTTGGAGCTGTATTATCTGCTCAGCTGATTCGCATGTCCGTCTGTTTAAATATTTTGTCATGTGCTAGTTTGAAGGCAGTTTCGAATGTATCCGTTTGTGTCATGCAGAATTGTTTCCATGCTTTCGCTTTGGCATTTAGTATGGGTTTATTGTATTTTGATCGTTCTTTACAGAACGTAAGCCTCTGCTGCTGTTTTTCTTCTTCTTCGTTTTTTCTTGTCTGAAATCTACGATGAAGTGCCGTAACTTTATTCCTTTATATCGCAAGTTCCTTAATCCACCATTTAAAGGATGGAGAACTGTAGCATTGCTTGTTTTTGTAAATTTCTCTTGCAGTGTTTTCTGTTATTCCCATTTCTTTTGTTAAATTATCTAATTCATTCGTACTATTTACGTTGCTTAATTTGCCTTGTATTTTCCTTGACTTAGCTTTAATTAGTCTTTTGAACTTATTGTGATTGGAAAATTTCGATTTTAGCCTTATATTGGAAATTTTTTCGCTTTGATAGTCAATTTCGAATCTTATATAATTGTGGTCGCTTGCCATGTACGAGTCCATTAGTCTCCAATTGTTGATACTAGACAAGGCACAACTATTGACTATTGTGAATTCTGGATTTCCTTGTGCTCTTGTTGTGCGGAATATTGATATATTGTCTGCTGGTTTGCTCTGTGTAGGTCATGTTCAATTAGATAAACTATTAATGTTGTTCCTTTGTCATCCTCGAAATCATACCCCCATAGATGTGACCATGCATTCAGATTTGCTCCAAAGATGAATAGTCTTGAATTATCTATGAAAGGTGACCTTTCTTGGAGATCTTCCGCCAAATTTCCATGTGGTCTCACATTTTGCGTATCTATCGTTATATCCCCTTGTCGTATTGTCAGAATCGAAAATACTGATGTTTCTGTTGGTGGTAGTAAATTAACGATCACCTGTTCTGTGAATACTAACCACGCTTCTCTATTGTTTGAATGGCTGTATGTCCAGCAGTTTTTAAAGCCATATAGCTTACCGTTGTTAACGTATGGATCGGTCCTGAAGCAAGGTTATCTCAATGGTGTTGTCTCTAATATATGTTGCCAAGAGCGTTGTCGCTGCTCTACTGTTATTGTAAATTAATTTGTAGAATCCTCTTGTTTGTGTAATTATGTGACTGAAAACGTTGTGCATCTCATGATACTTTCAGTAAATTATCCTGAATATTTCCTTGAATATTAGTTTGTTTGAATAGTTAAATAACTTAACAAAATAAGTAAATAAAAATAAAACACACGCAAAAACAATTTTCTTACTTCAAATTGGCAAATCTATTAAGCAAAATTAAGTAGCTTAACAAAATAAATAAATTAAAACACAGGATAATACAATTGTGGCACTTTAAATCAGCAATTTCTTTTCTCTTCATACAGTCTTTGCAGTTGGCATTAGTCACTTGCAATGTGTTGTAATGTCAATGATTTGCCTACTTCCTTCAGAGTGTTGTACTTTGTGTTACTAGCAGTGTACATTTGAAATTTAACAGATGAATATTACTTAATCTGTTAGAATATGAGTCATGTTGGGACCTTTTAAAGTATTCATTTTTGGATTTTTATGGATGCAGTTGCTATATAAAAGCCATGCATATAAAACAGAGATTATCTGCACTTATCTAGCTGTTTAACTTTAGTTGTACCTACATAACTTAAATTTTCTTTTCAATGGATATTTTTTGAGATTACATCAAGATGCAAGATATTGCTGCTAAGTCTATCTTCTTGAATTATGTAAAACAATACATCATCTTTGTTTGCCATTGTTATCCTACGTATAATTCAAAGATTTCTGGATTCAATACTGTATTTTGCATTTAATTATATCCTGTAAAAAAACTTTATGTAGAATGTTTAGGGAATTTCATATCTTGATATCTTGTATACTGCTTTTATCATAGGCTATTTTCAGAAACGATACAATAAGTTGATATCTCTGTTTAAGTTTTTTATATAACTCCAGAAAAGCAGATTTAACTTTGAATTGATGTATTTGTTCATTTTTTACATAGATAAATCAAACATTTTAGGTTATATCCATTAGAACAAGTATGTTTTAAAACATATAACTTGTATAAATAATGAAAAACTTAAGATTTTATTAAAAAATATAATGTGCATGTTCTCCTCTATTCACAATGTTTCTATAATTAGAATATTTCAACACCGATGTTTATGAAAATAAACTTCAGGTATATCGGTAATTTTATTTTTAAACAATTTGATATTTATATTGAACTAATATATCATGTAGTCTGTTCTTTTTAAATTCTATGCCAAATTCAAATATGTCGTCAAAAAGGTGATGAAAGAGTTATAATTATTTTCATATTTAATTGGTAGATTGAATGTATTTTTTCCATGATTATTGTGGCTAAATTTATTAGCTTTGATAAAACAGTTTAAAAGAAACATTCAAAACATTTATTTCAGTTGCCGAAATGAATCTTCAAAATGTATATAGCTATTTCTAAAGTATTTATATTGTTGAGTTTTCTCGATAAAGCACAATATATATACTATTTTATTCAATTTTTATTATTATATTACCTTAATATGACTTAAAATATTTGGTATTAATAGAATATTAAAATCACATTTCTATTCTCAACAAGGAGATTTCATTTTAGAAACTTTTCCACAAAAAAAAAAGCTTCTGAGAGATTCGGTTCCGTAATTGATAAACATCTTTAATATATCAATAGACACATAAGGGTAGATAGTGGACTTTTACATTCTTAAATAAATCCTTCCAGTTGTTCAAAATTTTACTTTAAAAAAAATCACCTAGTAACAAGTTTTTTTTTTCTTTGTTACTATAATTTAATACTCAGCACTTAAAGTATGATGCAGGATCTTGGAAAAGATGCTCGTTCGAAACAGATTGCGTCACTTTACTTTGGTTCAAAATTATTCGATACTCTTCAGGAAGAGTGTGTGTCTAAGAGTGTTACCATTAGCTTAGTTACCTTTAGATTAATGTTTAATGGACTATAAGTATGCAACTATATATTCTTAATTCCTCAAGGTAATTCGCATGATCTCTTTTTTTAAATTGTCTTTCAATAACAATTCATAGACTATAAATGCTTTACCATTTAATAGTATACCCTTTTTTCTGCGCATAGATTAATGAACAAGCACCTACGGGAATTTATTAGAGTCCAGTTACCAATTTTATATATTTGTGCTTAAGTGAACAAGTTCTAAATTTAATTGTTCAATATATTTTATGGCAAATGTAAATTGTGTTATATATATATATATATATATATATAAAGCTGAGTATCTTTCTTACGAGAATATATTAGAGTTGATTTAAAATATAATTTTTATAAAAAAGTTAATAGATAACTCTTTCAGTAATATTTTTTCATTAAATATTTCTTTTACTGTGAATACATTATCAAAATCTGCAAAACTTTTCTGTGGTATGCTAAGTATTTTTATTTTCAAATATATGACAGCTAAAAGGAATTTGACGTTTTCTTGTAATAATTATTTATGAATATGTTTACTTAATACACTAGTGACAAAATTAAAGAGATAAAATATGATCTTGGCAAGATTATTTCAAGAAATGATAATTTCGAACACTTATATTTCATAACGATTGGATTCGTATTTTATCCTACATTAGTTTTGACTGCTTTTTGGAAGCCTACAAAGAGGCTTCGAAATAAAAATAGTAGTTTTTACAAATTTTGAAGCAAAGTTATATTTTCAATATATACGAAAATTTCTTAGTTTCTATTAAAAACTTATTTAAATTTGAAGTCTTTTTTTTAAATAAATTATAATTTGGGGACTTCTTAATAATGATGTAGAAAAGTTATATTTAATATATAGTTTCTCAACAACAATGAGATTTTAATTTTCTTTTTAATATTTTTGTTTTTATAGATGGAATTTAAAATTTTGAGTAGGATGATAATTTTTACATTTTGCTCAATCAACTTTTTATGAATTTAATAATCTTTACTTATTTGTAGCTTACAAAACTATGAAACTGATAATTGTTTCAACAGAAATTGGAATTTAAAATTTTATAGAAATTTAAACTGTATAAACAAATATAATTTGGATAATCCTTTAAAATTTACATTTCAAAACATTGCGCTGCTATTTTTAACATGTTAGAGGTTATTTGAATATTATCCTGCAATATATAAGATTTCATATTAGCATATAGTAAAATCAAATTTTAATGGAGAATATAAATGTATAATTTGTAACTTCATATTAAATATTTTAAAGAGTTGATTACATACATAGAAGCAATTACATATTTACAATCAATTTTTTCAAGATGTCAAGTAAACAAGAGTCGTAAAATACAATTAATAGATTTTATTTATCAAACGCAATTCAGTAGTGACATATCAACATTCTGATACTGAAATAAAAAAAATTAAACACATAAAAGACAAATGAAATTTTATTCATGTTCAAACGCATAACAGTATTTTTATACTTAAGCTTTTGATATAAAATATTTGCTTACAAAGCTTTACTTTTATGTAGCAATTTTAAGATTCACAATTATGTAAATATATAATTAAATACATTGAACCAGTGGCATTTTCTGCACATATAGCCATCATAAAACATTCACATAAAAATATAAGAAAGACTAGATCCAAGATTGTAGAGTTTCAATCACTGCTATCAAAGATCAAGCCTTGCTATCTCTAAAATCATGGAATGTTAACATCACAGATAGGAAGGACTTAACAATTAAATGAGATTTGAAAATCTTATGATCAGGAACAATAAAAATACATGGCTGCATCTACTCTTCTTTTCCTTTAAACCCCGCACAAAGAAACAAACAAGATGCAATCTTCAATGTTCAAGCAAATACCTTCTCGTTTAGTTAAAAATAAAGAAAATCCGAGAATGAGCTTGATTTTTACAAGCTATTCAATTCTTTTACTAAGCCATTTGCTTGAAATTTAAATGAATCCTTCTCTTGAACTTATTTGTATCACTGACGAATCATGCCATTGATCATGATGTTAGCCAGAGCATTTCTTCGTTTTCTCCACGGACCCAAATCTTTTGCGTGATATCTTAACATTCGCAACCATTCTTTAGTTTCCTTTTTCGTTTCTCCCTATAAAATAAAATTTCAATCAGTTCTTTCTGATAAATAAAAAAAACATTTAGTATATAAAGAATGCAAATGACATACAAGAATATCCTAAATTATAAAATACCTTTTATTTCATATTTATATTTAGTGTAAAATAATGTATTTTACTTCTGTATTACCTTATCAAGTGTAAGACAACCACATCATCCCCATTGATCAAATGAATTTACTTATTATGGAGGGTTTCAATTTATTTAGAATATATATAGCTAAGGTAAACTATTCAATAGCATCTCAAATTTCAGAGGATTAAAATATAGTTTAAATTTGTTAGCCTTATAAAAGCACTGACAAGACATTCAAGTATTATGTCATTAGTAATGTCATCAAGTAATGTCATTAACTAATTTTTAACCTTAAAGAAACCTTAAATTTCACAATATTTTGCAAGATAAAACTTCTAAATTTTAATTAAAACTTCTAATTCGTATATAAAACTATATGTATACATAGCACAACGGTAGTTCTGAAAATTTGAGCAGATGAAATCCTATTAACATTTATTTAAAAAAGATAAATTAAAACTCTTTTTTAAATAAAGTATTTGAAAATTTTAGAGTAAAATAATGTATCAAAAATTATGAATCATTCTATGGTGATAAATTCTAAATATTCATCTTAAAATTAAATTCTTACTTTCATTAAATAGGCATCCTTTGTTGTATATTCTTGGATTTCAAAAACATCATCCGTGTCCGGCTCACAACTTATAACGCAGTTTCCAAGGTATAAAGGATCCTAATAATTTAATTAATAAGCAATTCCATTAAATTGTAAACTAAGTGACTAACAGTATAAAATATTGAGTTAAAACATACATATAAACACTCTAAAATATATTAAATGTATAATTATATAAGCAGTAGTGTACAGTTTTAATTATTTTACTAACTTTGTTAAACTAATTTTACATACATTCAAAGCTTAGAAACTTCAATGGAATAATTACTTAAAATAACTTAAATATTGATACATTACTCGGATTATACATCTTAATTCAAAATTTGTATGAAGACAGTAGATCTAAGTGAAGTTATTTACATATATATCGAGTGTATACTAAAAAGTTAAATAGATCCTAATCCTTATTAAAATATTTTATATTCTCTTTATAAAGATAATACAACTCAAACAGCAACTTAGACCATATATTTTAGCTCTATTTTAAATATTTTAACAATTACACACATCACTAAATTTAAGCTCTTGATAGTTTTATCTTTGCTTAAGTTTACTTAATATAAGTATATTGAAAATAACTTAAAAGTATACTGTTTTAAATTTAAAGGAAAATAAAGCTCGTACCCTCACTACAACAAAACGCCCATTCTTCTCTTTCATGAGGACTAAACTTGCATCTCGAATTCCTGTATTTCTTGGAAATAAGACACTGTTGTCTAGCTGGGAATTATCTGGCCTGTAGTTTGAGTTAGGTTTGCCAAGAGCTATTAGTAGAGCATGAACGCAAGTGAATTTGATGGTTTTTCCTTTCTTGTTCCATGGATAGTCAGTGATTTGTGTAAACAGTAATTTACCCGCCATCACAAACCTTGTTTCATCTTGCTTCCAATTAAGCACCTCTAAAGCCATCTATTTAGAATATAAAACTTTTATAAATAAAATGAATAAACACTAAAGACAATGTGAGTCACTTTGGTTACAGAATGCAGATTCCCAAATTAGAAATGATAAAAAATATATATGTAGATATTTTTTTTAACTCTATTTGCAGTTCTGATAGAACAAGCAGAAAAATTAGAAGTTTGGTGTTAGGATGGTACATAAAATCAATTACAACTTATATATAATATCAGCTATAATAGACTCTTCAAAACTTAAATGCATAAGTTGTGAATTAAGAATAATTGATAATTAAAAAAAAAAAAAAAACCAATTGTCAAAAGTATAGCAATTTCATATTGTGTTAACAATAAAAATTTTGCTAAGTATTTTACATGTTAGGTTTCGATAAAATTTTTTTGATATATTTATTGTCTGATTTCATAAAATTTGTAGTTGAAACTTAAAACTATTTTAAATCCTAATAACATTTATGATTAATTTTTGTCTGATAAACTGCACTATTTTGGTTAACTTTGTATATAAATATAGTACAAACAGTACATTAGTACAACAAGTCGAACATAACAAATTTTTATATTTAAATTTACTACTATTTGAGGTTCTTAATAGAAATTTGCTTTAATTGAACTTTTTAACAGCTTTAAGGATATACAACGAATCTCATAAATAACTACAAATACAGTTCCGAGTTATTTGCTTAAATTAACATTTCTAGAGTAAAACTTTATTCTCTGCAAACAATATTGTTAAGTATTTAAAGTGTTGTTCATTTTTTTCTGAGAAATTTCACTCATTAATCATTGGAAATTCTTTTTATACAATCAAATAAATTCCTTTTAATTACCTAACTTTAGTTTAGCATTAACAATAAGATTTTATATACAAACTACTTTAAGTGTAACTATTTTAGAAGACTTTTCCTTCATTACTTTAATAGTTTCAACATTTAAAAATTTAAACTCTCATTTTAATTTCACATATTCATAATTTTGATTTCATTAATAAACTTAAGTTGAACATAATAAATAGAAAATATTTTAACATTAATGATATTGGGATAGTTTTTAATAGTGTTAAAATTTTCTGAGTTAAATGCTCGTTATCTATCAGGTTGTGACGTTGATGTTCATGCAAAGAACAGACCTCTGAATTTTAGCAGCCCATAGAGAAGTTTTCAATATTTCATTGGTTTCACAGCAAAAATATAAGACAGATTCTTGAAAAGATACCTCACTTTACTTTTCTGAAAAGTATAGCTGCTATATATACACTAACAAAATTTTCAACAAATATTTGTCTAACAAAATCAACGCAATGGAAAAGAAAGTTCCTTTTATCATGTTAATTATTTATCATGTTAATTATTTTTAGTCAAAGAAGCTTGGCTTTAAATATTTTTAATAAAAACATTTTTACTTGTTTTCAGTTCAAATCAATTACTGTAAGGGAATTTTCGAAAATTAAAATATTGAGAAACCGCGTTTTTTATACATATTTTCGGGCCAATATTAACAAGGAGAAAAAATTTAATCATTTGTTTTCTAAGAATATAGACCAACTTTCATCAATATTCTCAGTCGTTGAAATGGCGAAAAAAATCATGTGCCAGCAAAGTATTGAAATGCCAAATTTTATTCAGAAATAAAATTTTAAATACAAAACCACTTAAATAACACCAATTTTTATTAAAAATAATTATCAGAGAGGGAGAGAGAGTATCAAAACCAGAGTATTTTAGTCTCTTAAATTTGAAAAAATATCCAGAAAACAACATCGATACAATGATGCTCAGTTGGATTAAAAATGATTTATGTAAATCTACACAATACTAAGAATTTTAGTTGATGTAAGTTGCCTAAAATTTTGAAGTATTAAGTACCATAAATACATTCAGGAATATGTTTGATAATTAAAAATTTGATTTAGAAAATAGAATCGTTTGAAATACCTTTCTAAGCTTTATACTTCCGATATCTTTTCCTAATCGTCGATGAGAAGCAGATATGTTCGAGATTCTCCTCCAAATTTTAGTTCCTCCAACTCCCTTGGTTTGCTAAAAACCAAAAATGTTCATAAGAATACAAGAAATGTAGAACAAAAAGCAACTTTGATTTTAATATGCTTACCAACTTATTTACATTGAATTTGCTTTAATATGTGTACATTTTAAATTTGATTTAATAAAACTATTTAATCGTAAGAAACTAAATGATCGCAAAAATTAAGTTTCGGAAAAAAAAGATTGTTTTTTTATAATTTTAGTGCTCCTTTTTACAAACATTAATTAGACAGGGACATATTGTTCAATGTTCCCTCTGAACCATTGCAAATGTACAATCCTTAAGTGGAAAATGAACTCACGAGAGAACTGGAGGAGAAAGTAAATTTCTGGAATTAAAAAATTGAAAGTAAAAATTTTGTGTGAAAATACAAATCTTTGAGCTAATTGAGAAATAGAATTTTGTTATTATCTGAAACAACTACTTTTTATTTAAATGTGTAAAATTATCACATTTGCCTCAGATATTAATCATGAGTTAGGAATGCCAAAAGATTGCATTTACAAATTGCGTTCATTGCTTTAGAGATAATCTTGTTTACATAGTAGAATAAGCTCTACTGTTTAATTTTGTTGCCTAACCAATAATGTGTACTTTATGAATACATCTTCCATATAATTAATAGGCATAAATTTGTAATAAATAAGCAGTACTAAAAACTGCACTAAATATTATCTAAGTACATTGATAACTTTCATATTAATATGTGCATTGATAACTTTCATGTAACAAGTATACAATGTCAAAGTAACGCTTATAAATTAGCAAAATATGTAATATATGTACATATTGACTTATATATGTATATTCATTTTGCCCATGTACTCAAGTTTTCAAGAATAAAAAAAAATAGACAATTCTCTTTTGAAGTTTAATAAACATTTTTAGTCTGCAACACCAAACTTTTTATATAATTTGAAGCATATATTTGCTATATGATAATTCTCTTAAATATCTGCTTAAATAAACAATTAAAGAAAATATTCAGTGTATAAATTTAAAATTTTTAAGTGAGGTCTTTTATTATTATTTTAATAAATAATTTAAAACCTATTTAGTTTATCATACAACTACCAGGTCCTTAGATTTTAACATTTTTTGACTGTCAAAATGCATATATATTTAATTTTTGGCCCGTCACTTGTGAGAGAACAAATTAAAAACAATTTCTTTTTAATTTTTGTTTACTATGTAAAATACATTTCGAAAAATATTCTTAAAAATCGTTAAAGAGAATCTTGGGAAAGAGGAACGAATTTTCAAAATAATTTCAACAGATCATGCAACCAACATCCCTACCTGATTGTCGATATCGCTCAGAATGAACAGCATGAACAATAAGAGTAAAAGGTTCAACACGACTGTAGAGTAAAACAAACAAGATTGTGAATGAATGCTCGAGGATGTGTATATATAAGCGCGCACGTTGGATTCTCCCGCCCCCACGAATAACTTGGCGGTTCCTCACGTTCATTTTCTTGCCAAGAATTTTTAGCTTTCACGAATATTTTCATGTCTGAGATTCGCCTTCATATGAACAAGAGGTGAATATTTCTAGCTATTACAAAATTAATTATGTGAAGTTTAAAAAATATTAAAAACATACGGACTTGACAAAACGGTTTCAGTAATAAGAAAATGTTTTATCGAAACAGAAACGTACAGAAAAAACATTTATTTTTAATACTCTATTTGCCAATTACTGTACCAATAATCAACACAAGCTTTACACTTTACCAACTGTCATTATTTTTTGCAACTATTTGATAAATGTTAGGCAAGCAATATTTAAGATTATACCAATTTTTATTTCTAAAATACTCTCCAAACGATTAGCAGTAAATTTACAAAATTATAATTTACGAGATTACAATCCAAGCTTTTTTTATATCGGGATGAAAGTTATTCAAACACTTTTACTAAATGATAACATTTAACTTGGTCATTTAATTCATCGTTATTAGTACCATATTTTTGGTTTTAACATTATAATCGTACTGCTATTTAAGAGTTTTATTTGACAAATTAAATTTTTTTTATGAACCTCAATTGTAACTTGAAATATGTCAAAATATCATTGTAACAAATGAAGTATAAGTATTATATTTTGTATTCATTCGGTATTTTGCAATAAAATAGATGCAAGTGTATCATAGCCTTTTTAAATTATTATGAATTATTAAAAAAAAAAAACGAAATTTTAGAATTTCAACACATGATTAAATTAAAATATTTGAATAATAAAAAACTTTATACGTTTTTTTCTTATCATATATTTAAAGTATAATCTCAAATACCAAATTTTTGTTTATTTAATCCTGTTCCATACTTCAAATCAAATTATTGCATTATAATAATAATAAAACTTCTAGGTAATATTGCTCGAAATTTTTCATCAATCCATCTAGATAATATTTCGAGCAAACTTATTGAAAACTCAAGTTTCCAGCAAGCTTAAAAATTCTAAAAACTTATGCATTACTTACAAACTAGTAAAAAAATAAAAAAAAATATGCACAACTAAACAGCAAATTAGGATTATTGAACGGTCTTTATGGTATAGCATTTTCATAAAATTAGTTTTAAAATATAGTTAATTTACATTTAAATATAGTATTAATTATTTATATTAAAAGAGAATTAATGGATTTACGTTTTTAGCTTACGCTCTATATTTTAGAATTTGCCAGTACGCAAGATAAATTCGAGTTTATTAAAAAAAAAAAAAAAAAAAAAAAAAAAAATGGCGGTATCGTTTTGAAAAACTGTACAATTTAATATATGAAAAGAAATAGACAATTTTCTGCTTGAAAGTGCTAAACTTAACATTGGTAAAATGAATTTGTCCAATATTTACGAAATATATACCTTTGACTCTGCTGTTTCAATGTCTTCAAACATTCTTCACCGCTGAAAAGATTCTGAATAGTATATTTTGGAGCAAAACGTTTTCCCAAAATAAGGATGCGAAGCACTTGCCGTTAAAACTTATCAATAACGTATCAAAGTTCTGAGTATATTTCAAACTAAATTGTCTCCATAAATCATTTACAAGATACCATTATCTCCCGTTCAAACGACGAATCAGAAGATAGAGGTCATGTGATGTCAGCGTGAATTTCATACGGCAGTAGGATAATCAATATAAGTGATAAAGTAACTTGCTTAGTCAGTCTTCAATAAGTGCTTCGTCCAGTATTTGATTGTATTTTAATAGCACTAAAGATGAATATACATGTCGATCTTATGAAGCATTTACGAAGGGACTGCTGCACAAGAAAGTAATTTAATTAATATACATCATATTTCTCAATTATATCTCGAAATCTTTAAGTTTCTAAAGCATTCAACTTGCTTTTAATTAGGATAAAGATGAATTGAGAATTTCTGAAGGTTGCAAAATATAGAAAAAACTGTAATTTCAACAGAATGATCCATCACATCTGTAGAACATAAGTGATGTCTGGAAAAGTATTATCAATTATGTAGCTTTCTTTAAAACAGGCCTTTGTTGTGTACATTAGAATAAAATATTTTATAGAACTTAGGAGATTGCACTATTTATTACAAAATCAACGGATAAAATTAAATTATATTCAAATTATTATGTATAAATTTCAATGTGTACTATCGTCAAACTTGCGAAATTTGCTCAACTTAAAAATCTAAAAAGTAGAAGAGATATAATACTAACATATATAATAATCCTCTGTATTAGTTTAAATATTTGAACTACAAGTTCATAAAAATCTTTTTGATAACAAAAACTAATTAAACATCAGTTGCAAAAATTAGTTTGTGTTTTCATAAGCTTTAAGTTTGTGAAATGTTTTGATAAATAATATTTGGACAACTTTCTGTACTTATATGAACTTAATTTCATAATGTAATTTATAGAATTAAAAACAATTTTATAAATATATAATATAATGCAGATCTTTATCTTAACTATTTAATGCTATAAAATTGAAACAATAACATTCAAATTAGAATAATGTAAGAGAACAGTATATGTATGATATTCTTGTAATTATATTAAGTAAAAAAATTTTGATATCTAAATAAAAATAGAATGAATTGAAGTTGACCAGCATATTGAAATTTAATATCGCCTCGTTATTTCATATTACTAGAGAAATCAATTTAACTCAAAGACATTGGCTGCTAAAATAATTGGTTTATTCTCATTTCTTTTAAACTGGTGCCTAAAATGTCTATAAAAACAGAAATCGAATTTGAAACTTTTTTTGTTGTGGAAATTATTTATTTAATTACGATGAGACAGAGAAATCCTGTACTCCACTAAAGTGCTACCTGTGGGGTTCCACGAATTATTAAAAGGGCAACTAAATTAAAAAGATCTTGATGTATTTATTATTTCTAATGAGATTTTATTTCTTATAGATCTTATGTATTATTCGATTTTCAGTTAGTCGATAAAATGCTTAAAGTACACATTTTTATACTTTTTCAACTTTACTTTTTGCAATTTCCAATTACTCTTACATTGAAAAATCAATTGCATAAAATTAAGATTATATGTAAACATTGATAAGAAAACTTTGTAATAAATGATCGTCAGTTTATTGTAACAGTGTATTCTGTATGTGTTATTACAACTGTGTGTGTGATAAATACATTGTTAAATTAAGTTTATGTGAGAATAACTGAGAACACAGAATATGCTTAAAATATTTTTTTGTATCAAAAATCTATTTTAAGCGACCAATTTATACTGTTCATAAAAGCTTAGGTATCCATACAAGATATAATATTAAATAATCAAATGTCACTCACACAAATGAGCAAATGCAAACATATTTTGAATAAAAATTTCAAATTGTGCCCAAGAAATTAATTTTATGTGGTTTATATGTATAAACATTTATGCATCTATTAATATTTTTAATTGATTTGTTTTATCTTCCGACAGCTTATTTTGCAATTACTATTTAGATAATTATTACATTCCTAAATATTATAATAATTCCTTCACCGAAATCATTCCGTATTAAATAATTATAAGCCAAATACATCTGACAGTCCAAGAGTAGAATACAATGATAAAATTTACTTTTACAGTGATATTAAACTTCAGGAATACAATTTAGGAATTTAAAATAGTGATTGAACTTTTGGAGACCAGATAAACTTATGATTTTTAACATTATAATAACACAACTTTAAAAATAAGTGAGAAACTTCGTTTAAAAATTGAATTATTTTATTAAAACTTTATTTTATAATGTTGGCTTCATCTAGTTTTTATTTGCAAGTAAAAACCAATTTGATTTAAATGGCTACAAATATCGACACAGAGATTCTGGATTTTTGCTTTGAAGGTTATCATTCAGAAACAGCTCAGAGGGACTTCTGCTTATTATTCCTATTTACTTCAGATTCACTAAATTGGTGAACCTTTATTAAATAATCTGTTTGAAAAATAGCGATTAAATTTGCTGACAACGTCTTTCCATGGAACAAATAATTATGAACGATACTTAAATGACTAATGAGCAATTTTTTTTCATGAATCAAAGGCAAATCCGTCGGGGAGAAACTCCTCATGATTTCCGTCAGAGAGAAACAAAACGTAGCAAAAAGCACGTGACGACCTTATTGAGTTCGACCGAAAAAAGAATGTGCTTACGAGAGAGAGCTTGGTATCTTTCTTTCTTAAAGAGCGAAGCGATTTCATTTATAGCTTACAACCGCAGGTAAAGAATAATTCAGCTGCTCATTCATGTTTTCTGTTACGAATGCAATGTTTCTTAGAATCATTCTACAAGCTTAAATGATTAAGTTCATTTTAAAAAAAAAAGGGTTTTTAGCTTGCTGCGGCATTTGCGATAGAATTGAAAATTCTTCCGATTAAAAAGTTTTGGACATTAATCTGATATTTTTAATCGTAATGTTTGCAGTTATTTGAAAGTGCAGAACTTTAACTTATTATTTCATAACACTTTTTCCTTAATGTTTCTAGAAATGTTAAGTTTAAGAACTTATATAATTTCAATGTCGCAAGTACGAATAAAATGCTAATTCAAACACTCTGTTAAGTAGATCTACTTTTAAAAATTTATGAATTAAACTATTGAATTTCTCTAATTTGTTTTTTATGAAAGTATTTAAATTAATTGAAAACATCTGAGGTTCTTAATTCAATTATCCATAATCTTGAATTTGATTTTTTTAATTGGAAAATTACGCTGCATGGAAAGAATTTTTCAAAGGTTGTTTTTATATGAAAAATGACATAAAATTCAGAAGAAATAATTTGAAGAAAACATGCTCCTTTACAAAATTTTTGAAAAATTCTCTTATTTCTTTAGTAAAAGCATTGCAAACTGTATTGCCCTTTCATGCCAAATATATTTTTGTTTTGCAACAAAAAAGAAACTTTTAAATTTTTGAAAATTTCAAAAATTTTAGATAAGTATTAAATTTGAGTCAGCTTTGATGGAAACTGACAATATTATAGCCCATTTCTGCGATTGATCATAGTGTGTAAGTTAAACACTTAATAAAAAGTAATTTGAATCTACATTTAATTATAAAATGAAATTTGATTATATATGTATTAGAACGGTGAAAAAACGGTGAAAAAAAAATGTACCATTTCCATTAATTACCGTAAAGTTGTTAAAACACATCAATTCAGTTTTGTTGAATCTAAAAACAATCATTATAAAAATTGTATTAAAATGTTTTTGACTATGTTTCAAAAGATCCAAAAGTTCTAAAAATATGAATTGGATTCATTCGTCCAATTCTATTTATATTAGCAGTTTAATTTGTCGCTCTTCGGTTTTTTTCTGCACACAAGGGCCAATTTGAGAATTAGGATCTATAGTTTAAAATGAATTTCAAATCACCACAAATCTACAGAATCGTAAGGAGAATTGAACATAAAAACATTTGAATTGAATGCCAGAATGTTGACCATTCAGCTATCAGTTCAGATATATATAAGTTATAACGTTTACATTGAAAATTACATTCGTATGAAAATTACATTTATAAGTAAAACCAATACTGAGGTTTATATACTAACTTTTAATAATTTGTAAATGCGTATCTTAATTATTTTGAAAACATTTGGCTAGAATAAATGTCTAATTGAGTTTTTTTAGAAGAATTTAGCAATTATGTTATTAGTGAAATTTTTCTGATCCAGAAGAAGATTCCCGCTCTTTTTAATAGAAGTAAATATTTAAATTTTCTAATTTTGCTTAAATGTTTTATTATCTTCACATATGCATCCAGAAACTACCTCCAGTAGTTAAACGTCCCAACATAAAATATTTTTAGAGTCAAGATGGTCAAATTTGTCTGGCTGAGAACTTTATTTTCTTCTTAATGGAACACAATTTTAAAAATGTTTGTTCCCTCTGATTTTAATATTTTAAAGATATCCCACATCATATTTGGATTATATTGTACATTGAAAGCCTGCAATTTATTCCCGATGAATGCTTTGAAATTTATATCTTTCTCGTCATTATACTTACATAAATAACTATTAATATACTTTCTAAACATTTACTTGCTGAAATAGAATAGCTTTGAAATTTGCTTTTCATCAGATGCTCTTCAGCGCGAATAAAAAATAACCCTTCAAAAGGATTGCTGACACAATTCCACTAATAAACATTTCGCAAGGGAACCAGCCCCAACAGCAAAGCTGTTTTTACTCGAATTAATTCTTGTTTACTGCCTGCTTGTTCTTACGGCAAGCTTCGGATAGTTCTTGTTTGTTTTAAGTGGCCTTCAACAATATTGAAGAAAACCTCTTCGCTTTTTGACAAGAGATCGCTATTTTGACTTTTTAACCCTACCACGCACACTTCCGGAAGCCAGTTATAAATATTCTTAACTTATTTCCTCCAAAAGATCAGGAAGTGTATATAATAGGTTACTTCCAAACAAGTTATTTTCTGAAACATTAAAATTTAAAGAAAGGATAGTATCAAGAAATTACTGCATAAATAAATCAAAGTTATTCGGAAAATAAGCAATGATCTGCTTTTTTACAAATGTTTCAAAAATTTTTAGAGTGGAGCATTTAAGATTTATAATTAGATCTTTAAAAGAATAAATCTTTGTTTTCAATAGAATATAAATTTCGTGAAACACTAAAAACTTTTCACATAAGACACTTAAATTTAGAATTGAAATATTAATTCTATAAAATTTTCACTTTGGAGCAATTAATATAACATATAGCAATATAAACTAGTTCATTTTGTTTGTAATTTATTGATTATAGAAATAAAAAAAAACAGAAATTAATAAAGTACACTTTAGTAATTGATTATTTTCTGTTTATTTTACGGACACCAAGAAAGCTTTAAAACTCCATTGAAAATTTTAGTTTATTTTGCTAAGTACTTTTTTCAATAGTACTGCTTGATTGAGATTTGCATTTTTATACATAAATCAAACTATACATAAAAAAATTTTGTACATGAAATTTTTAATGTGCTCTTATGCTTTGAGGCAAAAAGGAAAAATTCAAGCATAAGATAATTTTCCATCAAAATTTCCAGAAATTTCACTTAATCCATTGATGAGCAAATTATTGATGTGGGGAAATTAAAACTTGAAAACTAGGTAAAAATGCAGAATAAAACTCTATATTTATCAGGAAATATTTTGTTTAGAAAATTATGTATTTTTCCTTCATAAAAGTATTCTTTCAAAAGAATATTTTCATTTTGTGAATACCATTGTAATTACGAGATTAAATGATAAAATACTAGTTAAATTGTTCTTTTTTTTTACAGCCGAAAACTAAAAATGGTCATTCTCTATTTCAATCATTCATAAAATAGTCAACATTTAAATTGATAGTTTTCTATCAATATTTCTACACTATATGTGAATTAAAAATCTTCAACTCAAGAGCCTTCGGCTTGCAAATATCATATTTTTCTTATATAGGAATGTCTTTTCTACAACTGGATTACAGTAATCAGTTATGGATTAATATTTAAAAATTAAAACTACCACATGAGTTATTAAATCTCATGTGGTAGTTTAAATTTAATCAAGTTTTCACACATCATAAAAAATAAATCATATTTTTATATTCCAGTTTCCAAGCAATTAACCCTCTTGAAAAACCAAAGTTAACTACTGAATCTGTTTGATTTGATTCGTTTCCTTTGATAATTGGAACTTAGTAAGAACTTAGAGTTGATTGCTAAATATTATAAACATTCATGACAAAGCTGGGAATTGAAACCACAAGCTGAATTAATGGTCAAAGCCCTAACATTTTTGTCGCCAGCTCAGCAAATATAATGAGTTAGATCAAGTTAAATAATAAGTTATTTACTTAACTAGATCAAATTTATCTACGTGCCTGAAACGCAATGCCTTCTGTGTAATACGATTTTTATTTTTTTTATTTGATGCGAATCTACATGTTCATACAAAATACAATTTTTCTTTATTAAATGATTGGACAAATAATTACAGGTTGATTAAATTTTATATAATCAGATTCAAGATTGTTTCAGCTTTAAAAATTTTATCATTAATGTGGCTATCTAAAAGAAATTTTAAAGTATTTTGTGAAATGTGTTATGAAATCATTAAATTTCTAGAGGCATTTTTTTCAAATAGCTGTGTTATAATAGAATTGAAGTTCAATTGTTAAATTGCAACAGTTTCACTGTCAATTTTGTCTAAAATCGATTAATGCTTTACAATCTAAAAACATGAAATCAACTGTAAAAAAGTTGATATTTCAAGTTGGATGGCGTGTAAAAAGGCAACTTACTTGATTGATGTGCTCAAGATGTAATTCTACTTTTTGTTGAGCTTCTTTCAAAGCTCCTCTATCTTTGTGATGAATGGGTGTAACTTTATGCAAGCGACTGAGAAGCAAAGGATACCTGGAAAAAATCTGGAGCTCTAGATTCTGGTATTTAATTTTACAATGATTTATGGGAAAAGTAAACTTTGCCGACAAGAAACTCAAAAAATACAGTTTCTGTTAAGTTGATCTTAACGATTAGAACTAGGTTACAGTAATGAAACCAGAAAATTATTCAAAAATACATAGTAAGTTATTAATTAAAAATAATTTTTACACATATATTTGCAACAATTCAATATTAAGGGATCTTAAGAATAATTGTTAAGAATTATGTATTTACATTGAAACATGTGAGTCATGAAAAAAATGACGTAACTCTATGAAAAGTAGTAATAAAAATAGAATACATAACTTATAAAAATTATTAAATATAAAAGAATGAAATATTTCATGATTATGTCACATAGATAATTGACATCTGTGTATAAAAAATTAAACGTGAAGAAAATTATATGCTCTAGTCAATTATATAAATTTACTATGAGTATTAAACTGCGTAAAGGAATTCTCCTGAGTTACAGCATATGCATACTTCATCAAGTCCGATAGCATGGAAACAATAAGCAAAGAAATGGTTAAATGAAAGAGAATTAAAGCTTCAAATATTGGTAAAAAGAATTTCATGACATGTAACCATCTCATTTACGTATTCAAAAAATAAAATTTTAGAAAATATCTAAGTTTCTGTACAGAAATGATGTAAATAAATTAATCCAATGCCTAGAAGTGTATATTTGGTACACAAAAAGGAAAATGTAAATTTATCATTACTAAACTCGACATGACATCACTAACATAGCGCAAAGAAAGTTTAGGATTTTAAAAGTTGAGAATTTAAATGAAGTTATAAAAATAAAGGAATTACAAATCACTCAAAACTTTTGAAATTTTGAAGTACTTAGGACTCCTTTAATGAAATGATGAAAGCAGAATCACAACGAAGAAAATTGTTTTGAAGCTTCGTGATGGTTAAGAAGATTTCTTAAAAGCATAAGATTAGAGAAATAACTATCATTCACTTAACCAGTAATAATTTGATACTGGTTCTTCATCTGTATCAACTATTATTATATACAGTAATTAAAGGTGTAATGGAGACAAGTTGAAGGTAGACTAATTGAAAACGTTAAAAATCTGAATTTTTGTGTGGTAGGCATAGCATATTTTTTAAATTTCAATGATAGTTCAAAAAAAATTCAGAAAATAAGCAATTTTTTTTCATTTAACATTGCAGGTTGAACGTAAGCAGTTCGAACCGTTGTTTTTTAGTATTATTAAAAATATAAACAATAGAACTTACCGCGTAACTCTTTGTACTGGAACCATTAGGAAGGCTGGTAAATTCATTCTCCTGAGTAAAGTGTTTTCCATCTGAGAAACTCTCAAAAATATTCTAAGGAGCTCTTTTTCTTTTTCCAGACTGCTTAAAAGAACAGATGCTGGAGCCTAAGTGATAATTTGCCATTTTTAAGTTCATAAAATTTGCAACAAATAGCATTTATTTTATGAATCATAACCTTAGGTTTATAAGTGATAATGTTTCATCATTCTTCTAAACTTCTAAACATGTTGAGGAACAAAGCATACAGCAGCGAAGCTGCTTTTACTTCTTCGTCTTGATGTATTAAATCGGACAGTAAGGAAAAGAAATAGGTAGGAAGAGTCTGGTGGCTAAATTTCATCATTCTATAATGTCAATATAAATTTTAATTTTTGAAATTTAATAGAATTTCAAGTAAAATTCAGTATAAAAATAAAAACTTTGGGGAAGTTTCAATATCCATAAAAATTATGAAGACATGGTGAAATATTTTTTTTTTTATTCAAAACTGAAAGATTTCTCCGAAAAATTAATTTTTGTGACAGTTTAACAAAATTTACTTAAAACAAACGAACAAAATTGTTCTAAATTTTATAAAAATGAGAAAGTTTGATTTTTAAACTGGGTTATAAATTTATTGCCTTGAGGTAGTTTAATATGAAAATTGCTTAAAATATAATTAATAAATTGTTAAACGATTAATTGGAGTATTTAGAGTTCCGATTACTTGATAAAAGCTAAATTTTTTTTATTTAAATAATTTATGCGTTCTTATAACAGTTCTATGTAGGAAATTTATAAAAATTGATTAGTAGCGTGTGAATAGCTAACACACAAGTCAATTAACTCAATATCCTAAACTTATCGAATCTGATGCAAATTTACTGGAAAGTTGTAAAACTAATTATGAAAAATATTTCCTGTTTAAAGATGTATTCGAAGTATTTCTGAGTTGTTTTCAAAAAACTTTTAACCTAATTAGAATTATGATAAAATAGTTTATTCAGTAATTATATTTGTAGTAAGATTCATAAAGCTAGATTTATATTATATAAATAAGTGTAGTTCTTGTAATTGAAATATGAAATGACGGAAAAAGATTTTTGTCACCTATATTTTCCAATACACTTAGTACGCAAAAATTTTAAGACATGAACGTTGAAAATATTTCTTGTGGATATTTTCAAATGAATTCCATTGACCAGAACTTACATATTTGTAAACATCACATGGATTTATAGATAGCTATGGTAAAAAAAATCTCAAAGTGATGAGCTGTCTATTTATGATTAAATGCCTACGAAGATAAAAATATTCGCTTTGCGCTGATAAAAGTTCTGCTATCAAATCCGAAACATCTTTCTCAGTTGTTGAAAAATACAATCCAAAAAGATGCATTGAAAAATAACGTTTACATATTATTTCAGTGTAACGATGTTTATACTGATACTTTAGTAATAAGTTTTGATGTAGTGTGCTACATTAGCAGTGATATTAATAAGGCTAAATCTTGAAGATATCATGCTTGTCAAATTCTGAATGTCTTAATTACAAGATTTCTCTAATACATTTTAAAATTGAGAATTTGATAGGGTGACAAAAGTTTGTGCGTGGGATTTTTACTAATATATCTAAAAAAACATTTTTTTTATATACACATATCTAGTAGCTCTGCATTATCAATTCATATCTAAATCACTGTTAAAGCTGTGTCATCGGCAAGCATATTCAAAATCACACACAGATAGAACTGAATTATCTAGCATTTATACCAGTTTTCCTTTGAAATTAATTATATATACATGAAAATTTTAATCATTCCCCAACCTAATGATTTATTATTCACGCTGTAAGCCATAGTTGAAGAAAATTTCTCGTCAGCTAGGAAAAAAAGAGCTTGGATTAAGAATTAATTTTTAATAAATATTTCTATTAACATTTTTCTGCAAGTGAAAATGATGCAATCAAAAACAATCATTTTGCTTTACAGAAATTAAATTGTTAGAAAGTTTCTTGCAGGTTTTGATAGAGGACCAAATCACATATCGCAAGGAAGAAAACTGCCAACATCGAAATGCATGCAAGTAGAAACACAAATCCTTCTATGTTCAACCTTTGCCGAAACTTATCACTCCAAGGAGCACAGTTCTACCCCTAGGCATGATGAGTCTTCAGTCAAAATACATTTGCTTGTGCAGAAGAGGGAGAATTTAATCATTTTTCTCTGAAAAGCGCAAATTTGACAAACGCCATTAATCCTAACTCAATGTTTTGTGAATAGCTTAATTATTCTATGGTTTTTAGTTATTTATATTCATTCAATTTTTTTGAAAGAATTGATTTTGAATAGAAAGATTTTGAATATTACAAGGAAGGAGAATCTCGAAAGCCTCATAGAAGAAAGAATTGTGTTTTTACAATTATTTTTCGAATAAAATGCCATTCTTTACAAACTGCCTTCATAAAATTCTATATCAAAAACACAAAATAATCTCCCCTCACTAATCTCTGCTAAAGGAATAAAATTATATCAAGACAACAGAATCAACATGGTTAGTCAATTGATATCTCTAGATTTAGAAATACATTGACTTATTATTGCTTTCTTCATTTACTTTATATAAAATTAGTTAATATTAATGATATATTTACGAGACTGTTTTGCATACAATTACTAGATGCTTAGTATAAATTATCCTTTCCTCTATGCATTTTTTCATTTAACATTTATTTTCATTTAAATGTATTATATCTATCTTAATGCAATTAAGCGGTTAAGTCATTTATTTTTATGAAGAACTGATATAGATCCTATTGTATAGGATTCTGTAGGCCTTAATGTCCTACCATTATAAAACTTATTTGCTGATTAATATTTGTATCGGGTTCTTAGTTGAAGCACCCAGCAAGAATGGTAGATATTAGCTACAACCAAAAGTTAAATACTTTGTATCGTTAATTTGTATGCACTGAGAAAGCATCAACCAATCAACTCTGAATTTGAATGCATAATATCTATCGTTAATATTTGTTGCTACTATGTATAAGCTACTAGCATTTTTCTAAGTGTTTAACCCTACAAAAAATGTCTAAACAGTATCAGGTATTCAAAATTATTTTTAAATGAAATAGCATATTTGAACAGTTTTCAAATTACAATAAATGTATAAATTTGTGTAGTAGAAATTATGGAGATTTATTCGCTAACATTAACGTAATGAATTTTAGTTACTTTGACTTAGTGAATATATAAAATTAATAGAAATTTGTTTTCGAAGAATCGATATGACAAAACTTTTAAAGCCATGCTACCTGAAAGAACATTTGACATATTTCATACTTATATCGTTAAAATTAATTTTTTAATACTGTGAACAGGTTTTGTTTCTTTTATTTCTTTTCTTTTTTTTTTTATTTTACTAAATGCAAACTGACTTTGTAGTGAACAAAAACTAGGTAAGAAATCATGAATTTTGATTTTGGTTTGTCGTTCAACAGTCAGTTTTTGCTCACGAGAGCTAATTAGACAAGAACTTCATTCAAACCCAAGGTGGGATTTGAACCCACAGACTGTTGAATAGCAATAGCGCCATTAGCTAACAGCTCGGCTAATGTATCATGACATGATCAGAAAGAAAATAAAACAGTGGAATTATTTTCATGCATATTATCAAGAAAATATTTTCCTCCACGAACTGTCATATTTTTTATACATTTTTTGGAATTTAAACCGAAATACAAATATACAATTTTTAAATGGAAGAAATTAAATGTGAAAAATGCAATGTAATGATAATGTTTAAATTTTAATATATTTATGTAGCACCAATCACAAATGCAAAATAATAATCCGAGCATTTTTATGGATATTTACATAAAAAGTCCTTTCATAATTATGACATGCGGATACGTCTGTTAAGAACTCCAAACTTGCACAATTTTTTCGTTTGGCGAACAACCATTTGCTTCCAGATGTGTTTGTTTTGATAATCCAAAGGAACTCGCATAAGGGATATCACTCCCAGTAAACTAATGTACCTTGGGGCATTAACAGCGCATTAGACGCACATATTTCCTTCCTGGCGTGAGCCAAATTTAAGACCACTCCAAACCCCGAAGAAGATAGCAATCTATAAATATAGAGCTGCAACTATTTACAACTCCATCTTGTTTTGAGCGTAAATATTTAGAAAATCAATTACATGCTGTATTTATAGCTTTCGCATTTCACCCCAAAACTGGAGAATGTAAAAGGGTAAGAGAAATGTTTCCACAAAAATGTCATTTTTTGCTCGATTTTTTAAACTGATTTGAGATTTTGCCAAAGAATTCAAAATAATTCAAGAGTGTGATCTTTCTTTACTATAAATATAATGAATGCATTTCCAGATATTAGACAACTACAATAACTTTTTTTATTATAAAAGTGTGATGGTTAGCTCTTATAATCATAAGCGTCATTTTTATTGTATGTTAAGTAATTGAAGAGTAAGTTTAAAAAAAATATATGGTTACACATGGATTGAATTTTTTGAAAATAAATAATAAAATACAAAATTAATTTTTAAATATGAGGAAAACTCCCTTTTTAATTTATTATTAGGAACAAAGTAATATTTCTTCACTACAGCTCATTTCATTGCGTTCGCAAAATCAAACATTGTAGACTATAAATTATTTTTAAATTAGTCACTTTTATCTGATATTTGCAGACCATCTTTTCCTTATATATCTGTGAATTATGGCATGTGAAAATATATAGCCGACAATAATTCATGAATTAGGAATATTCATTTTAAAACTCCTACATTTTTTCGACTTTTAATGTCATATTGTACTCTATAAAGGTTTTATCGCAACCAAAAGGTTAATACCTCTTTTTTTTGATAAACTAATAGATGGACATTAATTGTTGCTGTTTTATAACTGCAAATATTTGGTGCCTTTTAATTTTGTTAAAGATGTTCTAATTGTGAGAAGAGGAAACTTTAATGATTTTTCTCATATATAACGTCATAATCAAGAGTAATGGTTCTAAATGAAAATTTTAAAATGGACCAAATATTTTAAGAATAAGTTAAGAAATTAAGGGAAAGATAACCAAAATTTTGAACAACTTTGGATTATATACATAAATTTAAATTTCTCTTCACACTTTGAAATATTTTTTATGTTCATAAATGATGTTTATTACCTTGTCCGAAATCACCAGAAGTCGATAAAGTGCAGTTAAAATTCCGAAATTTTACCAACTTATCTAAATTCGAATGTTACACGAAATCATGAATATAGTTTATTACTGAGAAAAAAATCTCTCAATCTGTTTTAAGGATATTTTCTGGATCAATAGTAGTTTGCTCAGGTATAGTAAGAAGTGAAAAATAAGTCAATATAGAAACCTAAGATTTGTACCCATCTAAATTGTTAACATCTCTTATCAAAAATTAAAAACTATCTTCGTTTTTAAATTCCACCGGACATATAATTTTTGCATAAATTGAAAAAAAATCAAATTGGTTTTCTGGAATTAATATTTGCAAATTTAAATTTTTATTATTGAATTTAAAAATTTGACACAGAATTGTGGATAGTATAGCAGTTTCAGATCGTTGCAACTCATTTGAGTATTATCATTCGGGAGGACTTCGCCTAAATTGTAAGTTATATTCACATATTGTAAAGCTAAAAACTGGATAAATTTCCAAACATTCAATCCGACACACGTACATGTTATCTCTCTTTGCTTAACAAAGGCCGAAATAGAGAACCTAGGAGCTTCCATATCTGAAGACACTCTTATCCCTAAACCACTATGGTTTAGCTTATTCTTCTAAAGTCACTCTCCTGACACGAAAGGTAATCAGGCCCGGATCTATAGTTTAAAGTGGATATCGAATGTGGAAAATCGAGGTGGGAATGGAATTTGAAAAATTCTAAATTGAAGACCACCATTCGACTGTTATCTCCGCATATCGTAGTGAGAATCAAAACTAGAAGCTGTTGAACCGAAGTCTAAAGAGTTATCGAATTAAATGCCATATGCATACTAGGGTAGTGTTAAAAGTTAAAAAAAAAATTGGATTATATAAATTTTTTAAATAATCCAATTTTTTCTGAAGAAAACGTTGCAATTATGAACTCTAAAATATTTTCAGTGGGCCTAAATGGACTACAGGCTACGAGATTGATGAGGATGATCTGGAAAAAATCTGCTTAGAAAATATGTGCAGGAACACAGCTAAAATCTTACATACTTGTTAAGCGTTTATAATATTGTTAACCAATGGATTAACTTATAACGTATTAAGATTCAGTATGCAAATTTTAGATTTTCACAAAAAGTCTCAAGTTTCCCATTTAATATTTCAATGTAAAATTTAATTGCTGTTTCAAAATATGAATAAGCATTTTAATGAAAGAAAAACTACTTTCATAAATTTCCATATTAAAATGATGAGTATTCAACTGAACAACAAAAAACAAAATTTTTCTTCACTTATCACATTATAACCTAAATACTAGTCTGACATTTGATTCTCACCTGTTTCACGCAGTATGTTTCAAAAGCATGCAGCATGGAAGAAGACTCCAGGAATATCTTCCCCAAATTCACAGTTGTATAATCCTGTAATTATAAATTGAAAACATTCATTTATTTTCTTATAAAATAAACTCGATTTTTTTTTTTTGGAATTGAATTTTAGTATTCATCATATACATGCCACTTCTACACTTTAAAATTAAGCAAGATTAATAAATAATTTATAAGAGCATTAATGTAAAAAATTTAATCTTACAAAACATACTTCAATACCCTAATATGTTTGTTAAAGATGTAAATTTATTTATTTTACTGCAATTTTTTGATTGGGAGGAAGATTATAGTAAGTCTCGACTGTTAGCCAGTTTAAACATATTACTTACAAAAACCATTTAAATCGTCCTAGCTGATTTAAACTAACCATAAAGTGGATGTTTTGGTTTGTCTTTTTTATTTTGATTTTTCTTCTGTTCTATCGTCAAGTTGCTAATGGCTCCAGTCAATGGAAAGTGGCTTCTCAAACCGATGCTTTGGTCTTTGCTTATGAAATTAATTTATTAACAAAATGAACTTCAAAAATATTTTTAATTTTGATTTTTAATGAGTTCAAGCCCCAGAGTAACAATGTTTTACGCACAAAATGTTCTTCGAAGTCTTTTCAAATTCAAACTGAATGAGTGATCAAGCAAAATGATGCAATGTTTTCAAAACATTCAATTATCATTAAACGACTTGTCATTAAACGTCAACATGCGGATTGCAGGAGTTCATTGGAAATAGCTTGAAACCATGGTTATTTCTATCTCGTAACAATGTAGCACACAATAAAATCTATTGGAAATTTTTATAAAAAGATTGATTTTTACAGAGGAATTTTTAAATTATTAGATACTCTGTACATGAGGTACCCAAAATTTAAATTTGATATTGTGTACATACGAAGTTTTTCACAAAAATACATTAATAACGTGACCAGATGATTTTTAAATACTGAAAAATAAAAACAAATTTTCATAAGTCTATTTCAACCTTTTTATTATGAACTATTAATGAATATGCTGTACAAAAAATATATTCACATATATTTTTGAATAGATGCAAACACGAACTATGATTTATTTATTGCTAGCATAAACAATCAAATATTAATATTTAATGTGATTTAAATGCTACACGAAATAAATTTATCTTTAATTAATGATTAATAAGTATTTTTTAATAGCGGTATCGAGACAACACTATAACACAACAAGACAAGACAACAACGACTTTATGAGCGTAAAAAAAAAAAAAAAAAAAAAAAAAAAAAAAAAAAAAAAAAAAAAAAATATATATATATATATATATATATATATATTTTTAAGAAATACTATTATTAAATTAGCTATTGTACTCTAGATTGTAGTTTTGCACATTTTAAGGCAATAACTTGTTGATATCTTTTAGCTCGCTAAAAGAGAAAAGTTGATTTATTTTTATCGCAGGACTTGAAATTCATGCATGATTTACTAACATAACTTTGAAAGATAGACACTTGGTATTCAGAGTTTACTTAGAGACTACTAATGTTATCAAGATATATATTTCTAAAATAATTTAAGAAATAATTTTGATATTTGATCAAATTATGAATTTTAACAATAGCCTTTGTTTTGATTTGAGGAATAATTGTTTCGAGTCGTCAAAAATTGAAATTGCATCTTCCAAACAAAATTAGTTTTATTCGCTACATTTAAATTTTAATGAGAATGAATGAAAAAACACCAAATTATTTATGCAAATTTTTTTCACATTAGCTGTCATTTAAGCAATACTAATATTTAATTTTCAATTAAGTTCCAATTTTGAGTAAGTATTTCTTGCCTATAACGCAAGCCATTTATAGGTGGTTGGTTGATTTATCTTTTATTGGTGGGTTTTTGATATGATTGTATAATTTACTAAGGATTTTGGTAGGTTAACCCGAAGAAAATATCAAGCAATATATAATTCAAATTATTACAAATTTCGAAGATTAAATGAACTTACCTGAAAGTATAGTATTTGTTTTATCAAACTTCCCTTAAGCTGAATGCCCTGAATACATTGCATAAAAAAAACTGTATATATTAAGCTATCTCATTTAGTCACAGTATAAATATTGTAAAATCTTTGACATTCATGTGCGTCACATTGAGGTATATCAACTACCCAATGATGTTGATTGAAAAAGTAAATTTTTTAAATTTTACATTGCTTTCTTATTAATTTTGAGTGTTCACTAATTGCTTGGGATAAAAAAAGACAGTTATTTAGAATTCACGACTGTTTTCTTTGGGCAGCAAAAGTGTTAGAGAGGATAATTGTTAAATGCTGAAAAGAATGCATAATTACAGCCAAGAAATGCTAGATTTCCACAGAACAATGCTTTGGTAAGAAAGGTATTTATGAGGATATTTGGTTTAATTACTTTATTAGAAATAAGTATTTAAGACCACTGCAATACATTTTATATCCATATAATTTGTTAAAGCGATTTAAACGTTATCTTACTTATGTTCTTATTTACTGTGTACTTCTATTGTTAAAATATCTGAAGCAAAGGTTAGCGGATATATTAAAGGCCTGTGTTTGCAACCAATATGGGAAGTGACCCACCAGTCAAGAAAATTCTAATCTGGGTTTTTTCAATTACTCATACTGTTTTTCAAAAGTAAAAAAGGATTTTAAATTGCTAATTACAATTTTTTTTAAGTGTCCTTATTAAGATTTATGTATTTAAAATAAATTATAGGTCTAAAATAATTTTAAGCTAAAAAAACTTTAAACTAGAAAAGTTCTCATTATGTATAACTTACTTCGTCACCATGTTCCATAGCTATATCGAGAGCGTCTTGAAGTTTTTCAGAAAACTTCAAATTTGCACTGATAAGTTCTTCTAAGTTGAGAAATATACTGAAAAGTTGATCTTTGGCCAAAAGACCAGCGATTTCCATTGGTCGGTAAAATTCCTGAAATGTTTAAAATATAATTTTTTTTAAATTCAAAACCAGAATTTATTATCACATGGTTAAGTTTTACCTTTTAATATTTAAGGACTGTACTTTTTTGCTATGTCTAATATATAAATCTAAATATGTTATCTACATCATCAAATGAATTCGCTTATAATAAATAATATACAACAAAGTCTTAGATACTACACAGTAAATTATTACATATAGAAATGTAAGACTCAAATTTAGCATTTCATACATGTATCGTAGCTGTGATTTTACTCCCTAGCGTTTTAAATATCCCTCACGGTGGTAGGATTGTTTTATTTGGAATGAATCCTGGGTTCTCTTGCATCCATGGTTGAACAGGAGATTGCCATAACATTTCATTTTCTTCATGCATATCTGTCAGGGCATTTAATAATTTCTCTGGTTTTTTTACTTAAGATATTTGAATGCTCATAGTCCATTATTTATGAAAAGCTATTCCCTCAGGGAAGGTAACATGCGTTAAAATAGCTTACAACTTTTTGTAAATTATACAATATAGATTTATTCATAAACAAATTAGCTGCAAAACTTTTTTAATAAATTTAGATTTATCAATAGTAAACAGAAGAGTGAAAATAAGTTGTTTTAACTATTTGGACTTCAATTACAAGCAACTGTAAATTCATATCTGATAAGTTTTGTTTACCACTCTGCAATCACTTTTTTCACATGAGAGCTAATTTGACAACGAATAACTCTTATATAAACCACATTAGAAATGCCCCCAATATATATATATATACTCATAACTGAAGAAATATTTAACCCCTCAAAGCAAGAGTTTTTTTTTTTTTTTTTTTTTTTTTTTGGAAAAACCAATAAAAAATAATCCATATGCCATCTATGTTAAACTTTAATTATAATTAAACAATTTTTACTGGAACAGGTCTCAGTCGGGTATTAAAAATAAAATTATCTGGAAGTACAAGAGCATCTGTGTGAGACACGGACAAATGCGTTAAGTATTTTTCGATGCGAAATACTTCTAAGTACTTAGATGATTAAAATTTTCAAATCTGAGCTTCATAGAAATGAATTTGAGATTTTAGCATTCTGAATTTAATTTTCCTGTATGAAAGATTTCTTTCATTTCATACTTGATTTACACGATATATATGTGATTTCGGCCAATGTTAGATAATCATTTTAATATTTATTAATTGCAATGATATTGAAGGAAAGTTCTATATAAATATTTAAAGTTTTCTGATATAATTGAAAATGAAATTTTGTTCGGAAACATAGAAAGATTCCTATTCATACATCTGAAAAGTATGAAAATGGGAATAAAAGAAATTGTTATGTCTATATATTGCAATATAATGGAATTTGTAAAAGAAGTCACAGCAGTTAATAAGACACAATCCTTAATTATTAAGAAACTAAAGTTTGAAAATATCCGGTTGCGCAAATTATTTCTTTAATTTATTAGTATAAGGCATATATTTATCTAATTCAAATAAAATGTGTGTCCAATGGTAAATTTTTTGTGCCGGGAAGAAAAGTATCATTGAAAAAATAAGTAGAAGGTTAAAAATTATGAACTTATATTAAAGCAATTAGAAAAGAAATTGAAGGAATTTCGTTTCCAGGAAGGAAATTCCTACACAAAAAAACTAATACATTTCCATGAATTGAACTATCTGAAGTATTATGAAAGATTTATATATATAAGTGAAACACTTAAATTTAATTGAACGAAGTGACTTACAACAGCATTTACCTTCACTGCTGTAATATAAGAGAAGGAAAAGGATATCGAAATGAAAGTCTCAGAATTTATTACTCTATCATTAGTTATTGAAGATGACATATCGAAAGGTAGTCATCAAAATGAAAGTAGGACTAATATTGTTGCTTTCTGTGGTATTCTCACTATAGTAAAGCCATCATAAAAACCTGTCTATAGATAAAAATGTGAAAGAAATTTCAGCCGAGAGCGCATGATGAATCCACACAATTCGTTTCGGATTTTTTCAGATTGTGTATGCCTTATGCTCTTCAAACTAACACACTTGTCCTCGGCTTTTAATGCAAATGTTGACTAATTTATAAACATAACTTTATATCAGTTTTCATATTCTGAAAGCACTTTTATCATGAAAACAAATTTTATTCAAGTTCTAAGCACCTTTTAAAAACACAGAAAAGTTCGTGAACAGATTGATTATGGTGTAACATATTTGTTTACTCTTACCGATTTCTGCAGTAAATGTTTGAGCCTTGATAATTTTATGCTTCATAATAAAAGTATTTTTTAGCATAGAGAAAATAAACTTCATGCAAACTAATGATTTTCCACATACACACACATACATTATATATAATTAATTTCATATGAACGAGAGAGAGAGAGAGAGAGAGAGAGAGAGAGAGAGAGAGAGAGAGAG
>JAPDSC010050257.1:422817-533199 GCA_026290005.1 Latrodectus geometricus | reverse complement strand
AGAGAGAGAGAGAGAGAGAGAGAGAGAGAGAGAGAGAGAGAGAGAGATATTATACTTGAAAGTCAACTCTACCACAAATTTGTATTCTAAATTAAAGTATTTTAATTAAATATTTTTTGGAAAGAATCCAAAAAAAAAATTCTCCGTGTGTGGGAACTAACACTGCGTAAAATACTCATCACTGCCACAAATTTCTCAATTTTTTATTCTTGATACTTTGATTTATTTGTTACTCTATGACCACTTTTTGTATACGAACGCTAGTAAAATTGGGATCTATACATCAAAAAGTGGATTCTAATTTCCTTTAGCATTCACTTATGAAGTAGGACTCAAATACACGATAAGTTCAGCGCAAGACTCTCTAGAGCACTAACCATTCATTATTCTGTCAACTCGGTATCAATACTGCTGAAAATTATTTATAAAACTGTGTTTATGCTATTAGTGTTTATTCCATAAGTAGTGTAAATTGGTGTTTATTCTATTACATGCTTTCTTTCATTTATTTTATTTTTAAGTAGCATTTTCTGAAATTTTTTAGCAAATGTGTTCTCAGTTGATAAAAAAAAATTAAAAATATTTGTTATTCTTGATAATCTTATAATTTGCTGATGTTAATACATTTTTCTTATTCTTAATAATTTATTCAAATTGTTTAGTACATAAAGCTGCTGATACCCCATTTATATTTATGGTACATAGCCTTATGTTTACTAATATAAGTAACTTGTAATATAAGTTACTTATATTACATGAAAATTGTCATTGTTTAATTAATACTTTTTTTTACTATTCTTAAGTTATTTTCCAAAATATTATTTAGTTTTGATTCAGTTGATTATAGATTAATAATTAGTTTCTCTTTAAATACTATATATTTTTGAAATTATTCGTAAAGATAAAAATTTTTGTACAAAATTTAATAAAGACAATAAAGGGTATATATTTCCCACTTTTTCTGCCAATATTTATTAAACACCTCACCAACATATTCAAGTTTACAAGTTAGATGAGAATTAATATATGCTGGAGCTCATAAAATTTTTGTTTTTATTAATTTGAAAAAATTTAAATTCTAGAATTCAATAAAATCGCAAAAAATCAGAGTTTTGAATTAAAAGGAAAAATTTAATGATAAATCAAGTTTGAGAATGTACTTCATTGATAAATACATAAAATTTAGTCTTAGCTTTCATTTTTGTATTTTTTTTTTTAAATATGATAAATTATATATTTTACTATAAGATGACCAAATTTTGTTTCTGCATTATTAATAAAATTTTTCAACTTTCTATTCTAAATTAAAATGTTTTTGTTAATGCTCCGTAGTTGAAAAGCAGGCATATGTGCGAACATTTATCTTGCGCACTTATTTAGACGGAGAAAAATATTCCCTGTTTACATAGCTTATCTGTAGAAGCAAGGAAAAAAAATATTTTTACTTTGTCTATGTTTTCTGGATAACAAGAATATTTCGTAGACTAATAGGATTTTCTAAGATGCTTATGGTGCGATTCTTTAAATAATTTTTTCCTTAGTCAATTGAAATGAAAGTTTTTAAATTTTCAGAATATAGTTAGCATATTATAATTATCATAATCTTAAAATATTGATTACATATAATTTTTGTTCGTATTAATATTAATTCATTTATTTTAGCTTTTTTACTTTTAATAAAAAACACTAATAAGCTTTTCAAAAATAATTTTAGAATTTGCCTTAAATTTAGAAAACAAATTTCAAATTTTCTTCACCAAAAAATTTTTAAGAATTTTCAAGAAAGAAAATGTAAAAGAAATATTTCACTTCACAAATCATGAAGATAATATTTTTTATTTTCTTAAAGGGGAAAATAAGTAGTAAAAAAGCAGTTTTATTAAATGGTCTTTCTGAAATGTCATTTAAAAATATAAAATCAGGTAGCTTACTATTCGAAAAAGGAGGCATTGAAATTTTTGAGCACATATTCAGTTAGAACTATGTGTAAATAATGACAAAGTACGGAAATTTTTCTTCATTTTTTACTAACTACTTTATGATTTCAAAATCTAATTAAAAAACACGCGTTATTTAAATAATATACTTTATTAATCAACTAGTCTTAGAGTGAAATACAAATATTTTATACTGTCCTTAAGTTATTACTTTCTAATTTGTTTCAAAATATTTCTAAACTTAAAAGAATATAAACTTAAATATATATATTCTGAGTTACATTATAAATTAAAGACAATGGTTATAATTCATACTTTAGTAAAAAATAAAAATAAATGATTTATACTAAAATTGAGTTAATAATAAACTTGGAATATAATGAGCAATTCATTCGATTTAATGACATTTTAACCACAGAGTTGAAACAAGAGACAGTATTACGACTCAAGGATAATAAAAAGTCTAAGAAAATATTTATTAAAATGTTAACTCTATTTACAACCTGAATAATAAGTTTTAATAGTCTAATAATTAATTTATTCTCAGATTTTAACTGAGATCTTACTTCTGAAAGAACATTTTCTCGCTTATTGACTTATTGATTACAATTAATGTTACTTTGAAACCATTTATATAAAAAAAATAAATTTTCCGAAAGTAATTTGTCATACTTATATTTCACTGTTATTTTTAATCAAAATATGTTGAAATTCGACAGTAAATTACATTTCAATGTTAATAATAAATTATATAAATAATGCTTTGATACTCAGAGAACATCCGGATATCATTTTTAATCAATCATATTATTTGAATTAAAGAAATGTAGTTTATGAACAGTTATGCTCTGTTTCATAAAGCTCATTGTTTAGAATTTTTTTAAACTCATTTTCAAATTTCAGGTATTTTAGAACAGTCAAAAATTAACAATAAGTTAAGCATATTGAAAAATTAAATAATTAATTTAATTAGACCTATAATTTTTAAATAATGACAGCAGCTAAATAAACCATTTGAAAAACTTCCTGGTTACTAAATTTGAGAACTATAATTTTGATTTTCCTTAAAAGCAAGTAGATATAATTGTACAAGATATCAAAATTAGTTTTCATTTTTTTTGTAAATATAGATTAAGAGTTTCCTACTATTTTGAAGGGGATTTGTTTTGATCCCCTATTATTTAAATACCTTTATTTTTTAATCTTGCAATTATTCTACGGTAGTATTGTTTTAATTTACACATTTAAATAGTGAGATCATTAAGAAAATTAATGGTAATGTATTTTAATTGAAGTATTTCTGCTTTCCTACGGAAGAGCTAAATATATTTATATTTTTTCAGCTACATAATATTTTCAAATAAAATTGTTAGTCATAGCTGTTTACTTACATCCTTTATAATTTTCAAATCTCTTCCATATTTTAACTCAGTGTCTACGAATTCTATGATAATTTCTTTCCGTTCGCAACGTCGGAATTCACATTTCCGACATACTAATGGACTGAAAAGCAATCCAGAACTCTCTTCCTCTATTGGCTCCACCTGGTGATCACAATCGGCACATAATTGCTCTTCCCAGTCGGCTGCAAGTTGCTTGAGTCGGGACGGTTTGCTAGTTTCTGTGCCTACGCCGCTGTCATTCCTTTCGACTTCCGAAATACGAGTCTAAAAGAGATTTAATTTAGAATTCATGTAGTTATTTAACTTTTATGCAGTATTAATGTTCCTCGAAAGAAAAAGTTTTTGCTTTTAAAAGAAATATTTTGATTCCATTTTGGATAAAAACAATTTTAACTATTCTATTGTTTATTAAGCATTTTTAAATTTAACGGTTGATTGAGTCAGAAAATTAGAAGTTAAATTATTTTCTTACCTTCGAATCATCGTCCACTATTTCATCTACTTTAACTGATTCAATTTTGACTTCTTTCTCAATTGTAAGTAATACTTCTTTGTGATTCAGGTCATTCTTCGCTATAACCCTTTGCTGAAAAAATGACAATAAATTAAATCTGCTATTCATATAATAAAATTGTTATATTAGAGAAAATTTCTTCTAAAATATTTCTTTCAATAGTTAACTGAATGATTCAGACGGGTTGTAAGCTTTATATTGTTAATTACTGAGCATCAAGTATGAGAGCGAACATAAATAAAAAATCTAAATAAGAAACAAGCAATTTGTTCAAACTTTTACCGAATAAAATGCTGTTAAAACTTTGTGACACTATTTCTAAAGCAAATGTGAGTTGGAAGACTTACTATAATGAAGCGATATTAGTGCCCATTCATTGGTTTGCCTGATGCTCAATGGCCATTTTTTGCACATTAATTGGACCATGTTCTACAGTTTAAAATATATTCTGAATCACCACAAACATCCATTCCCTAGATGGAATTTGAGCCTAAGAACTGTTTAACCGAAGGTAAGAGAGCTAACCATTCAAATCTTGAGTACAAACCTAGCAAATGAATCCTCAAATGAATTAAACCTGCAGTGACACTTTGAAAATCCTTAACTTAAGCTTATGTAAAGTACTTCTGTGACACCCTGTTTAAAAGTAGGTGAGTATTTTCTTATTAGGAAAAATATTTCATCCTTCCAAGAAAAGTAAGTTACCACTTCATTTGTCAATATGCTAGTTTCCGTCGGATCACTAAGGGCTTTTAAAAAAATCAAAAGAAATGAACCTGCACACTGATATTGTAGTTGAAGAGACAGTAAAATTTAGATAAATTTTTGAAATGCCAAATAAAAACCCTATTAATTTTGCTTGCATTACGAAAATAAAGTTTCTAAGGCTTCCTTACAATGAAAATTACAAGATCTGAATTCCAAGCTAATATCTGTGGCATAAGATGCACTATAACAGTACTTCAAAAAATTTTCAAAACTTAACAAAAAATACATTTTAAAAAGGAATAAAATTTAAATACATCAAATTGTTATCTGTCAAACAAATTTGAAGGAAATGCAGATGAAATTCTAGATATATTTTATCTAGATTATATAAAAATCATTTTTGAGCTATCAAAAAATTTAATAAAAATTTTCAGTAAATTTTTTTAAAAATTCTTAATTGCTTAAATAATACTCCTCAACAACATTAAGAAACAATTAATAAGGGAAAAAATTACACACAAGAACTTATTAAAATATTTAATTAAAAAAACAAAAATGATAAATAATGTGCAAGACATCTATGGTATTTTCGAAAATTTCACTTAATATTTAGAAATATTAAATAAGTCGAAAATTTTGAATTATATAGGCCATAAAATGTTAATAGTGCTAAAATTTTGTATTTTGGAAAATTCCTGTACAATTTAAAAAGAAACAAAATTTTAGCTACCTTTAAATTTTAAATATACAAGATAATTTTTAAAAACAGTCACTTTATTGCATATTCCATGTGAACAATATGCAATAGATATTTGACATTGACATAACATTGATCCTTGATAAAATTGAAAGAATCTTACCTTTTCCCCGACGTCCTCTTCTCCACTTAGAGCTTTCTCGTCTTCGTCTTCCTCTTCAATTATCACTTTTTCATCCTCAGACAGTCCCTCGGATATCCCACGCTCTTTGGCATCCTCCAGATAGCTCAAAATGTCAATTTTTGAAGCGCCTTCGAAAAAGGACTTTTGGTTCGATTCCAGTGACGTCAATCCTATTTCATTGAAAAAGAAAAACTGTATTTAGTAGTATTTTAAAATAGAGGTTTGAGTTAGATATGTTGGATAAGAACCAGATCTAGACGTTTTGAATACCATAATTAGTTACGAAAGAGAAAATCCATTTCTCAAAGTTTATTTAACTGTAAGAAAAATTATAAAAATATTCAAAATGTATTTCATAATTCTAATAGACATAATTGAACGTTGAATATTGATTATTTTAGATAAATGCCGACATATTTTTAACCTTCGTTTATTTAGTTTTGAGAAAATTATGTGAGTTTGAAAAAACTGCAAATAAATATCAACATCAAACAGTAATACTGTATTATATATAAATGATGAAAAAATATTACGTTATTGATATGGACAAATATGAATTATTATATTAATAGGAGAAAGTGTAACCAGTTTTATGCACAATTCTTGTAATCCATAACTGAAAATGACCGAACAGTAAAGAGCTCTGATGCTTGATTCTTTTAAAAATTTTCTTTCTTTCTAAAGGGGAGTAATGAGTAACACCAATGTTGTTTCATGCGCGAATTATATTTCAGTTAATATAATAGTTTCATATAAACTCTATTATTGGATGTTGCATTTCAGTATACTATTTTATGTGCCTATCATTCGCACCTTCAATGCAATTGATTTTAAAAAGAGAATCAATTAGAAAAGTAAACAAATAAGGAGAGTTAGCTTTTTCACTCTACTCTCAATTTTTGTACACGGTGATCAATTTAACATCTTAAAGTAAATTACAAGCCACTACAAACAGCCACCTCGAAGTCGGAGTCGAACCTACGATTTGCTGAACGGAATGCTAAAAGCTAACTATTTAACTGCCAGCTTATCTCATGGGAAAAATATTTAATACGAATTTAAAACTAAATTTTTTATGTACATACTCTCTCATTTCCAAACAGGATATAATTTCAAATTTTTCACTTGTTTAAATAATACGAAATTAAGATATAATATTTTATAAAAGAATAGGGTTATGATCATAAAAAATATTGTTAACAGCATAATATATTTAAAGTTTTAATATGTGATCACATTCGAAAGAAAGGAAATATTAAACTCGTAAAATATTTGGATAATATTTTTAGATTAACTGAATTATCTAACAAAAATTGCTGAATTAAATATGTTAAACATCTACAACTAAAATTATAAACTCAAAAGCTGATTTTAAAAAGAATCATTCAAATCAAGTCTGCATCATGAAATACTGAAGTTAAAAAACACGGCAATAAAATTTGAATTCTTATAAATGAACTTTTGAGATAAAATTCTCAATTTTTTTCTAAGGGATTTTGTTTTTTAAATTTTAAAATAGAAAGTATGGGAAGCACCAAAAATAATTAAATATCAATCATGCATATTTTTGTGGAAAGGAAAACTGCTTTGGAGTAATAAAAAGAATTTGAAAGTACTAAGAGTTTAATATAATGGAAGTTGATATCACAAGTTTCGTGTAAGTAATAGAGATACATAAAAAACAATTATAAATGATATAACGTTAATGTCTGGTGATTAAAGCATTGAGAATTTATCTGTGGATTATATTTTTATAAAGAGATTTATATACATATGTGTGCGTTTACAACGAAATTATTTTCAAAATTGTATCTAACAATCAATAGGAAACTTACTATTTCAGAGAAAACCTTTAACACCGTTGAATTATGAAATCTTTTTAAATATATTTTTAAAACTTTAAAATAATGATTCCTAACAGTTTATTTTATAAACTATTAGGATTCATTATTGATATAGATTTCATATTTAAAATAAAATTACGTAACAAAATTTTATTTTTAATAGTTCTATTTTTTCAATTATAAATATTTTTTATACATTATCCGAGAATCATAACTACATTATTCTTCAAAACACATTTTAATATTGTGTTAATAATGTAAGTAAATTTTAGTTAATTTTAATACATAATTTTGTTACAAAATTTTATTTTTAATAGGTTTGCAACAAAATTAATAATTTTAATAAAATTAACATTTTATTTTATAATAAAAAATTAGATATTCCTCAATGCATATGAAAAATACATAGAATGATTAATTTTGATATTCAGGATGAAGATTCATTCAATTATACTTATCCTGAAAAACTACCATCTAACACCTTTTTCCAAATAGCCAGATTCATACATTCAGTTAAAAAAAAAAATTTTGAGATTTTAACTAATTTTAAAAAATCGTTGCTTTTCGTGCAAAGTCAAATATTTGCATGGTTTATGTATCCCTATGTTATTTTAGAAAAATTTCATCAACCACGTAACATTAGAGATTTGCAAATCAATAGCTTATTCCTGAGAAACTGAATACATCGAACCAAATCGTTACATCACAATGAATGAAGACCATTTTTCCTCAAAGCAAGATTGGACTATCAGCCCAAGAATTAACAAGCGTACATTTTGAGCTACCGTGCCTTCATAATTGATAAATTCCAAGGATTATTTAATAGGCGTATCTAAAGTTCAGCTCATGTGGTATCTTTCTTTTGAAAGCAAATTGTGAAATTCTAAAGAATATTAATATTGAATTTAACTAATGTCTAACTATTTTTTCATGTTACATAGTTTATATATATATTTTTTTGTATTTAACAGCTATTCAGAAATTTAAAATTTGCAAAGTTTTCCAAAATTAAAATATTACTGGGAAATATTTTTGCTTAAAAAATTTCAAATAATTTTTCGAGAACAAACTCTGAATTCAGATTTTTGTTTGTGCCTTTTAATAAATGCAAGTTGCCTTTAATTGCAAGTTAATGTTAGACAAATAAGTTAATTTACAGTTCACCGATGTTTAATTAAATTTTTAAATCAGTGACTCACGTTAAATAAAGATTTGATTTATCACTATTATCACTAATAAACTGGGATTAAACGCTAATTTGATTGTATGTGATCAATCTGCGTTTGGTTTGTCAGTCAACGGTCATCTTTTGAATGCGAGGGCAAATTGGATTGGGGCTTACACTTTAAAGTAAATTCCGAACCACTACAAGCAACCAAGCTAAAAGTGGGAACACGAGCTGTTGAACAGAAGGCCAGAACGCTAACCATTCGGCTACCTGCTAGGCTACATGTATTTGGGAGTAAAACTCGCAAACGGTTGAAGAAAAGATCAGAGTTATGATGATTACACTATCTAATCAACACAAATTTAATATTAAACAAAATCAACAAAGGCTTACATTTCTTCTTCTAAGATATTAATAAATAACAGCATAAAAATGTAAAGTAGACAAAGCTCAATTTTAGTAGCGTATAAGAAATTACTTAATTCCTGTTGGACGTTAATTGAAATGAAATGGAAAAAATACAAAATAATTCACCTGTACTCATGCACAGTAGGATTGAAAAAAAAAAAAAAAAACATTTGTTTTATTATTTTCTGAATCTGATTTACGAATTGTTTTCACAACAATATATCTGTGCCATGGTTGACAAATATTTCCATTTAAAATACGATTGCAAAAAGTACTGTAACTGGTTTTACTTGCTGTTAGATTTCACAGCTCTTTCATATATTTTCTAAATTTTTTATTATTTACTTGAAGAAAAAAGTTAGGTTTTTGACGTTGCGTAATTTTTGGTACTAAATCATAAATAATCCTTATTATTTGCAACAAATTACTGATTTGTTTTTTCTGGTAATCATTTAATAAAATCATACGATCAAGAAATAAATAATCACTAGTGACTTCAATCAAGATTGAATCAATTTTTTAGTTTGTAAAGGAAACATAGTATATAATCTTGTTTATAATTCAAACATTAAGATAATTTTTTCGTAAAACAGTGATGTTTGCTACTGATTAACTTCTCAATTAGGGCCACAATTTAATTTTGAGTTTTGGGAGAAGAGCCGGTAGGATTCAATTTAACCTATTAAAATAAACGAAACACTAACAAGAAAAATTTTTAATGGATGATTTAAGCTATAGTTGAAAATAATCTAAGAACAATCAAATTAAATTATGTTTATTTTGTATATTAAAATTTATGCGCTATCTCGTAGATTATTTATGCGAAACACTTTAGAAACTAATTATAAAATTCTTTTCGCGAATTTGTGTGCAGGAGAAACATTTAGTTTTAAAAATCACAAGTATAAAAAAATAATATTTTAAAATACAGCCTTTAATAAATAAATTTTGTTTATTTTCAATAAAGATTGGTAAACCAAAGACAAAATTACCCAAATCATTTACAAATAGCCGTTTTATCTCAATTGCAATGCTATTAAAATCGCAACACCATTTATTCTGGTTGATATTTTCAGAGATAAATAATTTCTATGAATTTGAAAAAATAAGTTCTAAAGTCAAATTTTATTTAATGAAAAAGAGGAAGAAATATAATTATTCACTCGCACAAAAAGCTCGAGAATATATACAACCCATATTTATCAAAGTTTATTAGATCTTGATGGAATTTCGTCAAATACTGATGTTAGAACAAAATGACATAGAACATAACGAGAATAATCTCAATTATTACAATAATGTAATCAAGAAAATTTGCTACCTTGTAACATTTATAGTTTAGACAATTTTTTTTTTATGAGAAGAAGTTTCCCCTAATAATTGTTTCATTCAATAAGTCCTTTACAATTTCGTATTTAGAGCAGTTTTATGAGCTAACACAATTTATCCTTTCAGTCTTTTAGGTTAATTAGTTTCATAAACATTTCAGAAATAAATTTTCCTTTATTATTCAAATTCTGTCTTTATATCTTACATGAGAAAAGTGTTTAGAGAAATGAAATCACTGTTTCATATTCTATTTAAGGCAGTCACTGACAATTATGTAAAATAAACTTGTTGTTTAGTAGTACTTCAGACACGAAAAAAAATATTTCTCTTAAAAAAAAAAAGTTCACTGAAGATTTGATGTCTTAGAAATAGTTTCTTTTAGTCATACCATTCTGACATGCTATTGTAATAAACTTTTTAAAAGTGATTATATATATATAAATAGGTTTATGATAAATTAATTTTGATTATTAATTATAATTTTTTATTTTTAGTAACATAAAATGCTGAGATTTATTAAAAATTTATTATATCAATATTTTAGTAACAAAACGTTCCTGAAATAGAATTATAACTTGTTTCAATCAAAAACAAAATACATTCATTTTAGATTAACTTTCATCAAAATTTGATTGAAAAGAGTGCAGAAAAGTAAATGAAAAAATGATTGTGAATTATATATTGAAAGAGGAGATTTCAGTGAATCTGCTTTCAAACATGAAAACTGTATCACAGAAGAAGTTATCAATGCCATAAGCTATGCCACAAGTAATTCACTATTTCTAATCTGTACTGTTTTTCCACAAGTATCTGCTTTGGATTAAAAATTTTCAGTTTCAAAATTATTTAATATTAGGAGTTGTCACAAAACATCATGATGGGCCTTAGTTTTTCATAATCTTAAAGTAGTATATTAAGATGAAATAAACGAATGGTTCATTAACACAATTTAAAAAAATGCTGAAATATTTGTTGGTTGTCTCTTTCTTTACACTAGAGCTAATTCGACTAAAGAGTTACAAGGAAATTCTCTGAGATGGGAAATAAACCTACGTATTTGTTTAAGTGAAATTCAGAATGCTAAAATTCATCCAGCTGTTTGCATATATATATATATATATATATATATATATATATATATATATATATATATAGGTTCATCTCAAGTAACAATACTTAAAATTTACTATTCATAATATATTAAATTATTTCTAATGTGTTAGCTGTAATACTAATTTTGAACAATAAAGGAAAACATTGCTTATGTGAAAATATTAAGCAAATACTTTTAAAAAATAAAAACATATTGTAATTTATAACAAACTTTATTTTCGTAATACTTCTGCTTACTTTTAAAAAAGCAATGTCATAAGGAAATTACTACAAATCAGAAATTTTTATTAGTTTATTTTTTACCGTTGAATACTGTCTCAGGACGAGATCCTTTTTCAAACTATAAAAACGAAACATATCAAATAAATTCGCTTAAAAGAAACCAGATTTATACTTTTCAAGACATAGTTTGACAGCGTAGTGTCAGATGAAAACAAAATCTTCAAGGAAAGAAAGCCCACAATAATTGATGTGAGGGCTGCACGCGCAATGTCCAATAGCGAACACAAAGTCATTCATTTTACTAGAAAATAAAGATATGTATAACATTTTTTTATCAGATTTTGTTTTGTGCTAAATTGCTTGAAGAAAGTAAGAAAATTATAATTAACTAAAAATATTTCTTTTCTGTCACTCAAGAGCAAAGTTGGGATTCACCACATAAGACAATTAAAATTTTTAAATGATTCAAAATGTTTATTAAGTATATTTTATAGGATTATATTTAAAGTTTATTTTGTCACACCCTTTGAATTTTTCAGTTTTCAGGAATTACAAATGTATTTTTCCAAAAATTTGGAAATCTCAATTTAAATATCTGTTATCGAATATCAAAGTGGAATAACATGAAAAATAAAATATCTACTTCAATTAGATGAAATGACGATTTCAAATTATCTTCATAGATTTTTATAATTATTAAATTTTCCAAAAAATTTGTCATAGATGATTAAGCTTGAAATATATGCGTGTAGAAAATATTCACATAAATTTAGAGATTTTAAATTTATAATTCACTTCGCATATCCTACTATAATGATTAAATTCCTGATCTTATATTAAAAGGGCAATATATTTATTTAAAGCATTCTAAATTATTTCTTATAAAAATGAGATGACTGTGTGATACATAAATAAATCTGATTAAATGAAGTACTTATTATTGCTCAAATTTATTAAAACATTTTGTTAAAATAATTTTGATGAAAAATCAACTCATCTGCAAACATTTAAAAGAATTCCTATTTTTATACATTTAATACTTTTTACGCCTATACATTTCAGAGCTTTGTAGGGTTAGTTCAGTCATACTTTGTGATTTAAATTCTTATTTTATGTTATTTAAATTTTACCATTCAAATAAACATATGTTGTGTATTTTTTGATTTAAGTTATCACTTACAATTTGTTTTAATTTTCAACAAAAAAGACAAAGATTAGAAATTATTGCATTAAAACGTATTTCCAAGAACTAAAATTCTAAGACAAGGACATTGAAATAACTTGAAATTAAATTCTTAGAATAAGTTTCGTTTCAAGCTATAAGATTTACAGGAGTTCTAAATATAATGAATTAAAATTTCAGAGCAATTTAGACAAATCATTCAAGGATTTGTCTAAATTATTTTAGTTTCGTGGAAAAAAATTGCAAGCTTACTTAACTGATTAAAATTTCTGCACAATACAAAAACTACTTTTCTCAAACTTACTATTTACCCAGAAAAAATAAAAGATTTAAGCTAATTTATAAAAAATCCAAAATATAAATGTTAGCCGAAATTTCAAAAATCATTCAATAAAAGATAATTGAATAAAACTGTGCATCATTTAATTTTTTTTACACAAATATTAATGTGCAATTTTTAGTTCTTTTTCCTTATTTATTCCAGTAATTCCACAATTACCTCGAACTAATGACATTTTTGGTATATAAGATACGAAAAATAAAATTTATAGCGTTAAATCTTATTTTATAAATTGATAATTTTCAGTATTATACTAAAACAAACTTTTCTTTTCCAAACGCATAAAATTAGAAAATTTCGAATTTTTGGAACGCGCGCGTGCGTGTAGTTTAATTCATTACAAATTATATTGTGCAAAACATTTAAAAAATGACACACACACAACAAATAAAGCTTTTAAACATTTGTCTTCTGTTGCAATCTCCAATATTAACTAGAAATATTTCTGAATAAATTTAAAGATAATTCTTATTTATAAATACATTCTTTTTGCTAAGATGTCATCATAGTAAAGAGGCTTAAAATCATTGTTTAAATAATCATTTACTATAATAATGAAAATATGCTGCATAAAAACAGAAAACCTTTATAATATATAACACACTCATAACGTATTCATTAGAGTAACTCACTGGTTAACAATTAGGAATTTAATGTTGATTCTCATTTCTATCAGCTTAAAGATTTAAAACATTATGTTACGTTTGAAGAAGAAAAAATTTAGAGAGAACCACACAAACAATTCTAAACGATAAATATGAAAAATTTTAGATTGTTCGCATGATTGCGAAACAATCTAACATTTTTCTTCAGCATAGCTTATTTAAATGAGGCACGTTGTTTATTGGGATGAAAGCCAATGTGAGAGATTAACTGCTTTAAAAACCCGGATTTTTTCATATAATTTTTTTATTATTTTACTGTCCGATTCGACATACTGTAATTTAAAAAGTAAACGTAGGGAGGAAGTGTATCGAACTGGATCGTATTGATGATAGCTCAAAAGAGCAAAATTTTCCGAAATTCTTTTATCAGATATATATTACATTAAAATATTTATAAAATTTTCTTTTTAAACATTTATATTTTAGGTTCACCACTAAGATAATTATTTACAAAATAAAATTCGATTTTGGTGCATGCGTGATTCAACTAACTTTTACTTACTTTTCGAAGATGAAACATCGTTAAGTTCCTCATAAATAGGATCCAAATTTTCATAATCATTTTCTAAAATGTCCTCGTCTGTGTCATAATGATCTGCAGAAATGACATCCTCTGTATCACAAGTTTCTTTTCGACGCAACACTATGGAGGGACTATGGTTTTCTTCGATAGATGGCGGCACTTGCGAAGAACATTTTTCATTGCTTGTGAGATTTCTAACCTTTTCATTATTTTCAGGAACTTTATCTGAATCATCGATCGGCACATAGAATGTAGATCTGGATGCTGCGAGGATCTAACGAAATGAGAAATTTCCTTTCACAATCAATGATAAAATAAATGATACATGAAAAATTTAATTATCATATGACAATTATTAAAATAAATAAATTTACAAAATATTTTCCAAGAAATTTTTAATTCGCTGTGAAAACAAATTCTCTTAATTATATTCTTTTAAACTATTAAATAAAATAGAAATCTATAGAAACAAATTAGGATGGTTTATCACTAAAGGTAATTTTTTGCACATGAGGTTTATTTAAGCCGAAACTAGATTGAGTTGGATTTTAATAACTACAACCATATCCATGGTGGGATTCGAGCTCACGGACTGTTAGCGCTTTTTTCTTCGGTTCAACTGCCAGCTTAACAAAAAATGAAGTTAGGCAAAATTTAAAAAAAAAAAACCTTGTTTTACATAAATTTACATTTTTATTTCAGTTACTGCTCTTTTTATAAGTTAGCATAAATATCTAAATTGCTTGATTAAATAAATTAGCATCTTCATAAATTGGTTAAAAAAAGGAATTATTGCACAATTTTTTTGAATCACATTTAGTATTTTATTACGATATTAAATCATTTCATAAACTTTTTAATAACTCCACAAACATAATACAAATTTTGAAAATTACTTTTCCATAATGCAGCGTTTGTGTTTTGCGTATGTGTAAGTTTTGCCTTCAAAGATTGCAATTGCATTTAAAATGATATTTCCTGTTTTATTTCCAAACATAAACGAACAAAATAGAAAATTTGAATAATTCCCACAAAAGGAAAAGCTAAGTGATCCATTATAATGTGATTATAATCAATTTTAAATCAGTACTTAAGAGCTGAATTTACTCAATTTGAGCTCAATGACACTTAAGATGTATTTGAATGAAAATAATGTTCCGATTCCATAAAATTAGACATTTGAGTTGGGACAATATGAATAAATGAAAAGTAAATTATGTGCAACCAAGCATGCATGCAGAAAAAATCTAACTCTAATGAATAATATAAAACAAACATTTAGAAAGTACAGGTTTTAACAAGACAAGTTTTTTCGTTCAAATTTGTTTTCCTTTAAAAAACTGAACACCTCATTTATTCTTAGCATTAAATACTTAACAACCAACTGCCTATTCATAAAATATTTATTTTAAGAATCGATATTAATTAACGCAATTTTTTTAATCTTGTATTAAAACTGGAATTATGACTTGGCATTTTGAAATTTTCACAAAAACTTGTCATCAAATATTAAGATATAATATTTTCGGAGCATTTTTCACAATTTATTGGAACAAAGCAATAGTTCATTGGGATATAAAAAAAAGATGCTTTTTCACTAAATTTAGTTTTTAGAACACACTTTGTTTTCCTTATTTAAACGATATTTTAACTCAAATTTATGAAAAAAACTATGTTATATTATTTTTTTAGTTCGTAACATATGCAATGAATTTGAAAACCAAGATCATAATTTTATTGAACAATCATCTGCAAGGATAACTTAGTTTGGGTATCAAATGATTCTAGAGTGCATTTATGCGCAGAGATTACCATTTATTAACAACCCAGCTCTTTATATCTTATAAATTAGATACAAAAAAGGAAAGTACTGTCAAATACCTCGTTTCAAAACATCTCATACATTTTCTATGACGGTCAAAATCTAAATTTTAGAGTGGCCAAAGCATTTGAAGACTGATGTTCAGCAAACGAATTTTAAGCATTTCTGACACGATGAATTTATTTTATCATCCACGAAACATCCTTCTCCAGAGTAAAAATGCAACAGTGCAAGGTGCACTGGATCTACCAGTACATTTTGGTTGGTATCTCGTCCTGGTATTCCTTAAGGGTAAATAAATAGCCACACCACTTTCATGCCAATGTACATTATATCATGATACTTCCATCAAATCTGATCAGTCGAAAGAAACAAGATCGATTCAGGGCTTCGTGAGGAACTTGTCAATCGGATGTTTTCCATCAGCGCAAAATAAAGTGTAGTGTGATTCCTCTGATCACATTACCCGTTACCAATCCTCCGAAGTTCAGTGTCTTTCTTTTGGACTTCACTACAATTATCTGTCCATGGTTCGAGCTGAAATTTGTTGGGAAACCTTGGTTGATGAGTTTTGTCATTTGAAATACAGTAAAGTCAATATTCTGCCGTACAATTCATCGCAGATGATACTAATTGTGCCTTTGGATAACTGTACTCGAGCCACATGTACAACTTCTCGACAAAGATGGGCTCTCTGACTCCAACCTTTTAGAACCCAATAAGATTTGCTGTCTTTGGAATAGAGGGCTCTACTAAAACAACAATAAGCCCTTCTTCAAATGGTGAAAGATGTCATTTTTTTAAATTTTATTAATCGTGAATGCATACTTATAACTCACTCATGCCAGCATTTAAACGACGTGTAATCCTTGATATTAAAGTAATTTGAGAACTTCAAACATAGTAAGCATTAAATGAAATTCAAGGTTTCCTAATTTATTGGTCTGAGTAAGTAGAACGGTTTGATATGTTGTCGATCAACGGTCATTTTTTTCTCTCTGTGTCTAATTTTACAGTTTAAAGTGGATTCTGTACCAATAAAATCATCCATGATCAAAGTTGGATTCAAACCCACGAATTGCGGAACTGAAGCTTTCCATTCGGAAATCAGCTTGGCTTTTTAAATATAATCATAGTACTTTTCATTAAAAATTATCATTTAACTCTTTACATGTTTTCATTTTTCTTTTTACGATTTTCATTTTTATAACATTTTTCATTTTAATAACGATTGAAATATTTTTTTAAAATGAACTTTTTTCTAAGACAAATATTTTTTTTGTTTTCTGAAACAATAAAAACTTTAAATATTATCAACTTCATGTTTAATTATTAAAAGTTTTATTTTTCATATTCTAAGAATATTTTAACTATTCAGAAATTTTTTCTACAAAAATGATACAGCAATAAAAATTCTGTGAAATTGGAAAACTTACATTAGGTGATCAAATTCCTTATTGTGTTTGCATTTGCCTCTGAACAAACCCGTAGGAAATTTACAACTAGTAGACGAAAAAAACTACTTTATTTCAATTAAAAACATCATTGCTGGTCTTGAATAAGAATTAGTGAAAAAATATTTCCTATTCAAAATTTTAATGATACTGCATTTGTATTCATAAGACGATTTAATCATTTGTGTGTGCGTGTGTGTCATATTATATATATATTAAATATGAATGATTATCTCTCTCTAATTACACTCAACAAGCTTATTAATTGCCTATTTTAATATGTTTTGTCTTATTTTAACAACTGGAGAAGGAAAAAAATTTGAATTATAAAATTTCACGAAAAATAAGCCATTTAAGACATGCACGAATTCGTCTAGTGACTGTTCTCCAAAAAACTGCTTAAACGTATAATGAGATTAATATATACATAAATGAAATAGAATTTTGAGTCTTGTTTAAGACGTGGTGTGTACTCGTAAGGATTTAAATTTGTAACTATTTATTAATTAAATTTTTTTAAACATTTTTACTGAATCTTATCTTTTAATGAAACTCAAGTTTGCTTTGTTTACCATTTTTACAACAATAAGTTTAATTGGACCAAAACGGTTTAAAGCAAATCACGAACTGTAATTATTTAACATCTGTGTGTGAAAAGGAAATCGAACATATAAATTTTTAAACTGAAAGCTACTGTGTTAACATTTCAGTAGCCAGTTTGTCAATTGAAATTTGGAAGCTTAATTAGTATTTTTTATTGATAAGTAAAAATGCATTTGATGCAATTTTACACAAATTTTATTTAGGCTATAATTAAATTTAACAAGGAATTGCAATGATATTATAAAACTTATTAATACTCAAGAAATAACAGCAAAAGTAATGTGCAATAATTATGGCATGTATCAGGACCTTTGATGGAGTTAAAATTTTAATACTTCAACGGAAGTTAGAAAAAATACGTTCGATATGTAAACATTAAGATAAGAAAAATATATTGTTCCATAAATGTTGGATAGTTTCATTTATTTATTTTTTTTGAATTTCCAAAGTAATAAAAATTCAGATTTTCTGAAAAATTAAGCCACTGCATGATCACAAAACACAAAGAGAAATTTAAATTTATTAAGTTGCAAATGCTTTTTTAATGCGAAAGGAAAAACCATAGCATTTAATCGATTACAAGCATATGAAATTAAAATTAAACTAAAAGTTAAAAATAGATTACAGAACTTCTCTGTGTCACAGGTGGAGTTTTTATGCATATCTGGATACGAAGATTACACCTTAAAATAAGTCTTAAGATCCAGTTGTTTTTATGAAACATATTTTATTAGAAATATGTCGCATGATTTTATTACGAATGATCAAATACAAAAAATTAGTTCTTCAAAATAAAAGGTTCCCTAGTTTTTTTGAGTTTAAATTTACAGATAAAATATAATAGATAAAAATATGATTATTCTATATATTAAATAATAATACTTCTTAATTATTGTTTCAGTGCCCAAACAAATAAAAACACTTAGAAAAAAATTAATGGTTGGTTTGCATGTTGGTCTATGATCACTTCTTGACATAACTAATTCTAAAATATAGTTTAAAGGGAATTTCATTCACTAAGATAACTTAAAATAGATTCAAATTGGTAGTTTCACATCAGCATTAGGTTATCATAATGTTATAAGTTCTTTCTTTTTTCTTTTAATTATTTGATAGAGTAATGCTATACTAAAGAACTTCCCACTAAAAGGGAACATTATAGTGACTTCATTTTTGTATTTTAAATAGTCATGACAAGAATGTGGCAATTTGTTTAGCACACACAGGGTTTTTGCTCTTACCTTTTCTTTGGAGTTTCTATCACGAAAATCGAATGCTGGCTCATTGTCCAGTTCTGTTGGAGAATCTGGTAAAGACCTACTGCAGGGCTTTCTGGGAGATGCTGTAAGCGGGACATCGTCACTGCTGCTGTCCCCACAAAATGATTTAGATGGACACAGTAATATGTGAAGATCAGAAAACCTGCGCTTTGGAAGCGTAGTTCTCCATCTTCGACCTTTTTCTTTAGTATTGTTATGAGTCCTGCCACTCACATCATCAAGGGAGGAAGACAATCCTGGCGGTAAGGAAGCTGGAGAAACATTGGACTCTGGAAAAACGTCTGAGTAGTGCAACTCGTCAGAAAACCTTTTACTAGTATTGTTCTTAGACTTTTGATAAATACGTTGTTCAGCATTAATTGGAGTTTGATCATTTAGAAATGACTGTTCCTTCTCTGGACATGTTTCACCTGAAAATAACAATATAATCAGTGAATGTGAAATACTGAAAATGAATGCTTTTATTGATTATTCTAAGAGTTTAACAATCAAGTGAGATGGTTTTGATGAATTATTTTTAGGTGGGAAAAAAAATTCAAGGTTTTTTTTTTTTTTTTTCAAAGTTTATGTAAAGTGTGAAACCATTAGAAAACTTAAAAAATATCTTGTGAGGAAACTGAGATTTCTTTTTCTGATATAGTTATAAATTGTATGTACTTTATTAAGCGCATTTCGATATTATGTATAATAAATATACTCTACTTTTGATAACTCAAGTCACAAAATTTCGCATAGATTTATTGAAGAAAGAAAAAAATGTTAACTTGAAATTAAAATTTTGTGCCAGCTATATTAGTTTCATAAAATGATTTATAAAATTAAAAAACCCGAAATTAAAATAATCCTTCAACAATTTATTTATCTACATTGAATTACCCAAACACTTAGTAGCATGTCTGTTTTGCTTTCAAGATCAAAATAAAAGTTAATTTATTGATCATTGAGCCCTGATTCAAAACTTAAGTTCATACCTAGAGCTTTTAAAAAATCTCTCATTCAGTTTATTTTGAAAATTTCATTTTCAATTAAATTTATCAAAATTGCTTAGAAAGTATCTCTAATTTACATTTATTGTGGCGACTTAATTTTCATTTGCAATTAATCTGTGGAAAATAAAGAATGTTTTGCATTTTTTTGTTGAAAAATAACTTGATCCATTTCACTTTTGACACCAAATATTCAATGGTTTTTTTTTTAAACTCAATTTCTTTTTCTAACATTTGGATTTTTCTAAAAAGTAATGTGTGGCAACGAACAGCACACACGCACGTTTAAAAAACTACGCACCTACCTGTTACATAACAGGAAAAATACTGACGCCACTAGATTTATTTCCTTCCAATACAAATAGGATGCAAAATAATAAAGTTAAATTATACCACCGTGAAAAAGGGAACCACTTCCTTTGAAACTAAAATGATAAAACTACGAATCGTGCTATTTACGGAAACAGCTGAACTTGCTTATTCGTGCTGTGCGTGATAGCTGCAAAACGTGTCAATTACTTGAAACGCCGAAGTTTATATATATTCATTTTGGGCTTTGAAATCATTAATATTTAATGTGCATAATTCCTCTAGAAATATAGCTAAAAACACTAAAGATAGATACTTTACTATCTATTAGTTTATTTTTGTAAAAATTGGATTTGGTTGGAAAAACTCAACAGTTTTGAACATTGCATTGAAAAAAAATTAGGTTTTATGCATTATTTTGACAAAGATAAATTGAAAATAAAAGATTCTACACTTTGACTAAGATAAATTGTGGACACCGCGTTAGAGACCACCGCTTTCTGAGACTTCTCATAGACAATGGATTGTATTCCCGTATCGAAAGAAAGAGAACTCCTAAGTAACCAAAGCGATTAGTTGGCTTGGTCTGCTGCTCAGTGGTCATTTTTTGGACAAGAGGGCTAAGTAGACCAAACGTGAAGGTAGAAACGTTACATCTCCTATTGTTCAACAGTGGCTGATATGGAACCCGGGACCTTACACAAGTCCATGGTGAGCCTTAAAACATGTTATAGTAAATATTGGATAAGGAAATTACTTTTATCTGGTTATTTCGCATGCGGAAGTTTTATAATTAGAGTGTGAGATGCATACACCAGGAAGGATAAGTTAAAACGAGATTGAATGATAAGCCATTCAAGTAACACGTGGAATAAAACCCCAGAAACTAAATTCTCTGCAAAATTTCACCAAATAGTATCTTAATGATAGTCACCAAATAATCAAAAGAGCAAGGTTAACAACATTCTTTGTAAATTTGAAATAAATAAGAAAACAGAAATTTTAAGAATAAGTTATTCATATAAATAGAAAATATTACGTATATTATTTATAGAATTATTGTGAAGGCTGTATACCTTGAATAATAAAACTGTAAAACAAGGATTGCTTTAATCTCTTCTTAAAACTGTTTTGTAGAAAAACGGCATATATGTTTCAAATTCAATACCTCAGCTTTTCTACTGCATTAATCCTAAGATATTTTATTTGCATTTCTTAGCTGAAGTGACCTAAATTTAGTTACACAAAGAAATTTATGAATATATAATAATTCACATTAAACTATCCCATTGAGTTATCTATTACAATATCTTAATTAAGTATTAATTTTATTTGACTAGCCTCTTTAAAATAGAAAAAAAATGCATTCGAAAATATAATATTTAATGAAAAATATATTTGTATATAACAATGGTCCCGAATTTCTTTCAATACAATATTTTAGTTCCTTTAGCACAATAAGAATTGCAGAATAATATTTAAAAATGGAATTTTTTTTTTTACCTTTTACATCATTAATACATAATTTATAAAAATAAAACTTCCACTCAAAGAAATTCTTATGAAGAGCTAACTAGATATGAGTTTTAGTAAAATTCAAATGTGAAGAATTTGAAAGATTTGTTTGAATAAAATGAGTCAAGGTCTTTTACTTCCTCATATCACTGCACGTTCAACTAATTACATGCAATGAATTTGCATGTAATTAACTAAGTATAATTCGGAAATATTTATTCGTATCCAGAGAGAAAAATGTTTTATTAGTTTGGTTTTGCATGTCTCTAAGCAAAGTACATTAAGATAGGTGGCAAAACTTTAGAGATAAAAAAAAGTCATAAATGAAGAGATTATATACTGCTCTAAAAAGTAAACGGGGAATGCGTTTATTTTTATTAAAGAAATTGGTGGGCATAAGTACCTTGCTCCATTTGATATTTATTATATTCAGACTTCTAAGAGTGCATATGCATTGACGATTGATTTAAAGATTCACTACGAAATAATTAACGTATGAAATACTGTTGAAAAGTAACTAATAATTTGTTTTTAACTTCATAAATTATATCAAAATGAATGTTTTTATCCATGTAAAATAATTTAATAACAGACTAAAGAGTAATTTATCTTTTTATGGTTATTTTTTGCATGAGGGGACTTATTTAGAAGAGGCTATATTCTATAAAGAGAATTCTGAATCGCTACAAACATCCGCAACTAATCGGGAATTGAACTCGTAAGCTATTGAGTTGAAGTTGAAAATATTGACCATTGAGTTCCGTCACGAAATTTATAGAGGAATTTCATTTGTTTCACTTTCACAGCCATTTCGATGTGGTTGAGCTGGGTTAGAAAGAATTGAAGAATTAAAGTTAAAAAGCAAAAATGCATGCACATTTCTTCAATTTTTATAAACAATTTAATGGAGTACGATAAGAAAATAGAGATCTTAAAAATTTGTGCTCATTTTTTCATACATGAGTTGCGATGTTATATATTCTTTAATTGGCAATGCTTATGTGTATTGTTATTGACATAAAATGGGTTTATAAAAGTTCCCTTTGTTGTGTGCAGGAATTTTCATTACATAGAATGCCTTACTCTATTCGAAATTACAGAAAAAATATTCCTTGTTGCTTGATGATATTGTCATATATTTATGAATGTTTGTTTTGTTTACAGCTCAGCGGTCATGTTTTAGACACAAGGGACCTAGAGTAGAAACTGGATTCTGAGCCATTACAAGCCAGAGGTAGTAATCGAAATTTAATTGAGAGAATCCTTAATTTATACACGTTCATTGGTTAATTCAGTTTCAATTTAAAACACACACAAATTTACGAACAACTATTAAAAACCAATTTTTAACAGGTTTTTTTATTACAATGAGATTTATTTTTGTTTCAAGTATTTTTGCATAAGTTATATTTTTACAAAAGAAATTATTTCTAGTGATAATAAGTGTCATTTTAGGTAAAATATAGAAAGTTAAAACATTTTATTAAAATAAAATTCATATTTCTAGAGAAAGTGAAAATATTAAACTTAAAAATATTTTCATTAAAAAACTTAATAACTTTAAAAATTTATAAATGGAACTTATTGAATAAGAATTTAATGATTTTCTTAATGATACGGTTTTTAGTTTTTTTGTTTAAAAATATTTTTTTTACGTACAAATTATTTCAATTATATACTTTATAACTTAAAATCACAGGAGCAATGATAATAATGTAATAATTTATGTAAATAGATAAGAAAACTGATAAAACTGGATACTTTTACATTAAGCCAGAATAAAACAAATTTTATATTCACAACAAACTCTTCCATAATTATTATATTATTATATTTTAATTATGATATTATATTTTAATTAAAATTCAAATTTGATTATCAAAATTTTCAAATAAGAATAATTAAATCCAGTAAATATTTAATAAAAAGGAATGTGAATATTCGTATTTTCAAATCATTATAAGCAGTTAATGACTTGATATTTACTTTTCTTTAATTATTCGTTATATTTCTTTTGATTTTTCAAACTTTTAATAATATATTTGTATTTTAATAGATTTTTCTTAATTACATTTTTCTTAAATGTTGAACTATAAAATTTTGAAAAAATAAATATGAAGGGAAAAGTCATTATGAATTAGAATGGTGAAATTTTGAAAAAAATTCAGAAAACACCTAGGAAAAGAAGCCTGTTGAATAGCTGAATTTAAAAAGTATTTCGAGATTATACAAGTTTTGAAATAGCTTTAAAAATATTGAGGAAAATTGGATAAAATTATTAATCTTTAAATAAATGAAAAGAGTAAACATTTTTAGGTACTTAACTATTTCTGATTTGATTTAAAATCTTTTTCCCCCACATTTGTTAACTTTATTAAGTTTACAAAAAATTTGAAAAAATATCAGTACAGACTTTTTTTAAAATATAATAATTATTTTTTATGAAATATTTATTAATTTTAAGTAATAAAAGTTTATTGTTGAATATTACAATGTTATATTAATAACATTTGTTGTTCAATATAATAATTATGATTTTTGTAAATGTTTAAGAATAAAAGAATTAAAGTTTATTTTCTTTCCTGTTTAAATAAAATGAGAATTTTTAATGAGACTTACACCCATATCGCAATCAAGTATATTATAATTCTTACTTTATCTTCTTTTGTAATAACTGAGATTTTGTAATTTGTTGATAATCCTAAAAACTGCTAAGCATGAACGAATTCATTTTAATTTGCTTTTTTATTACACAAAAAAAAATTAATCATCGTTCTGGAACGAAAAAATGGAACAATTATGGTTTAAGAAACAGTATTCAATACAAGGAAAATAAGATGTTTGAAGTATTTAAATAGAATAAAGCATTCTAAATTACTGAAACTTAAAAAATGAAATGAAAGCCTCTCATTTTTTTTTTTACTTTGTTAATGAATTCAAAATTTTTCAAGAGATTTAAACGCAACAATGAATAAAAGTAAAATAATGAATGCTTTTCAAAATTGCAAAATAAACAGCTTTCCAATAATATCAGATTAGAAATATTTTCCCTTTAAAGATAGTTGTAAGTATTTTATCATTAAACAGACACATTATTCAGCTTTAACGTCAAATTGTTGTAACATATGAATCATGTTTTGCAACTTAAATTATAGCACTATTGAAAAATCACCAAAATCAATGGTATTAACCCAAACCATACTTTATCTTCCCAGTTATGCATTTTGAAAAATATGTTAGCTTCTTTCACAAAAATATCAAACTTTATTAATAATTTTATTGTTTTAAATTACATATTTATATACGTTGTTTAAAATAAATAAAAACTATTTTTTCAAAACATTTTCATTTTTACAACTTCTTTCAATGAAGTTTTTGGTGTAATTATATATATAAACATATTTGCGCACTAACATTGAGTGAATTTGGGAATGCGAGGACAGAAATTTACTTATGTTCTTATAATTTGAATTCTCAAGTGTGACAGAAGAATAAGATGTTGACTGTAGAAAAAGTTTGTCTTTTTTCAATCAAAGCCTTAAATAAGAGAGAATTGTTTATTTCCTCCACACCACACCAGTGGTTGATTTAGTGGTTTGTCGTTTAACGGTCATTTTTTGCACACGAGGGCTAATTAGACCGGGACCTATAGCTTAATGTGAATTTCGATCCACTACAAATATCCACAGAACAAGGTGGGATTCGATCCCACGAATTGTTGAACCGAAGGCAAGAGCGTTTGCTGTTTTTAATCGGCTACAATACCATCAAAATCTCACTTCTTCAGTTAGATTCTCCTATCATCTCCTAGATACAAAAATCTAATAATTTTAATATTTACAACACTGATGCTTCTGAGAGTCTCGCAGCATTGTAAATATTATACAGATTATAATTTAAATAATCATTTTGCCATTTTTCACAATCTAACACTTGAATACGTAAAACATTTTAAAGATTTGATATTCAAGTGACTGATTTGCAATAGCTAATTAGTTTCATTAATTCATAATTATTTCACAATGCACACGTAAATAGTATGTGTGAAATGTTCTCTTGAGTGGTTAATTTTTTTTGACTAAATATCCTGTTTTTGATTATTCTCGAACACAAAAGACATTTGCTTATCACTCCAAGTGTTGCTTTGTAAACGGGTAGCGTAACTCGAGACCGGGTGAATAACATGTACGCCTGAGTTGTTTACGAGGTTATATCGTTACCTTCAAGGTAGGAAGTGCAATCTGACATTTCTTGAGGCAGAAGAATGCCTTGATTGAAATATTTTTGTCAGAAAAAAAAAAACTTTTTTTTTTTTATATAAAAGTCCACTAAAGTTAGCTCGTGCACTAAGCGAGAGACAACAAGGAAATATTTCATATGGTTTATTATTACAATTTATTTTACAGAGTTAAAAAATTTATTTAATTCTAAATTTGTAAGTTACATTTTGAAAACATTCCGCTACGATAAATTCAACCAACAAAAATCGTAATCAAAAGCTTGCAAATTTCAGTTTAAGAGTAAATATTTTAAGTAAACTTGCAATGATTGTAAATTTTTCCAGTAAATCATTAAACTCTTAAGACTGTTGTACACCTAAAGGTATTAAAAATGTTAATACTTTGCATTGAGAGAAAATGTATTTAGGCATTGGTAATGAAAATTTAAATATACTTTAAGTACTTATATCTCAGCCATTGGGGAATAAAATATTTTTTTTCCTCATTACTATATTGGTCTAATACAGTTGGTATAAGAGATCCTCTAGTTAAAGTGTGAGATTTTGTGTGTGAAACTCTAAACAGTTCATACTTTATTCTCTTACTTGAAGCTCTTCACATATTCTTATAATTACTATTCTTTATATACCTTACTATATACTTGTATAGATAGTTTTGGATTCATACCAAGCAATCTTAGCTTTAGCATTGAACAACTGCCAAAGTTGAAACATTAACTATTACTATGAATTATGTAAGAAAGCCAAGATTTCACACGAAGGAAATAATTTGTTATAACCAGTTAATAAATATTCATTACCACCTTGATATTCTTGACTAATTTAAGAATATCAATCCTTTCGATGTTTAAAGATAAACATTTAATACCCAGAATTTTGAGTAAATGATTTCTCAAAATTTATGCAATTTGAAACATTTGTAAATGAGAAAATGGAAAATATTAAAATAATGTATCAAATTAGTTTAAAAATTCTATATCAAGCTACACACACAACTTAATATATTTTAATATACTCCCATACTACCTTATGTAAACACATTTATTACATCATAGCAGCATCAATGTTTTTGCTAATCTCTACGTCACGTATAAAATACAGAGAGTATTAACACATTTTAGAACGATTTCGATAAAGAATTAAAAAAAAAGTAAATATTTTAGAATAAAAATGTTTGGCAACAGCTTATTATTTAAAATGAGATATCGTCTGCTAGTTTTAAGTTTATTATTTCAAAATGTTGCATGTAAACAAGCTGTGGATTGAAAAATATGTTTTTGCGTTTGCCGAAGAGAAATATTATTCCAGAATACAACGCAAAACATTTTGTAGAATCCTATATGAAAACCATTTAGCAGGAGATAAATAGAAATACATTGTGACCCTTGATGAAGCTTGAGTCTACCTAAATGACTGCAACAAAAAAAGGTCTATTTACTATAGAAAACGAGGAGAAAAAATGTACAAACCTGGTTCTGTCAATGTAAAAAAAGTTTCAGTAAGGAGTGTATGATTGTCGCAGGTTTCTCCTACAGTGGAAAATTAAAAATATGAGTGAAAAAAAATGTTAAAATCAACTCATTATACTATCAGGAGAAGATTTTACGTTAAATATTTACAGAAGAAATTCCACTTCTTTATCCCAATGATTTTCAAAGAGTGAAACTTCATCAAGACAAAGCTACAAGTCATACTACGAAAACTACCACTGCCTTCCTTGAAAAAAATGAAGCCTAATACAGGTATTGCATATATACCTTTTCAACATATTTTTGCAAAGTTCCCTGATGTTTCACTTATGGACTATTGTGCCTTTGGTCTTAAAAAGAGCTCTTTCTAAACGCAAACCCACCACGATAGAGGGGCTCTGGAAAGTAGTGGGTTGGTTGGGTTTTGTGGCGCAGGGTCCAAATAGGACAAGTTGCGCCATCTGGAAAGTAGTGGAAGAGGAATGGAAAGCAATACCTCTGGACAAATTTTATGAAAAGCTCTTCTATCATGGAAATCACGATGCAGACTTATAGTCCAGAAAAAGGTTATCAAATCGAGCATTTCAAAAAATCTTTACATTTTAAACATCAATTAAACGACCTTGAAATCGTTTTGAAAATGTGTTACTACCCTCTGTACTTTTAAAAACAAAATCTTTGGAAAGATGACTAATTTAAAGAACTTATTTGGTAGAAGATACGGATATTATTGTTTCCCATGAATTCTAAAGATATTATTTCGGACAACCACTTATAACCTATATATTTCTTATAACTTATATGATTCTATGTATAAGTCACAGAACAGCCAGGAATTCTTAATTTTGAAATTTAAGTTTGTAAAGACATTCCAAAAAGCAAGGTTTACGTATTAGCTGACATAAATCAGCGATTGGTTGAAATTTAAGTTGTTGATAAAAAAACAAGAGATTTTATTTTATACTGACAAAGAAAACTGAAAGTCTTACCCTGTGAATGGTTAAAAGAGCTTTTCTATCATAACAATAACACGTATAAAAACACTTGCTTCCCGGCCATCCACTTTCATTTGAAGATATTACCCTTTTTTTTGCAACAACCACAATTATTTTTTTGTTTTTCGCTCACTAAAGTTAAATCAACCGAAACATTTTTTTAAGTGATTACCAAAATACTACAAATATCTATTCCCAAGATTGAATCAAATCCATACCACTGTTAAAGCAAAAGCTGCACTTTTAATCATTCAGCAGCTAGCTTAACTTAGTTATTAGATTTCAATATTACATGCTTTTAACAATGATTTCCAAAAATGAAATGATCTTCATAGGTGCTTTTGTTATTTATGATAGTTTCTCTTAAATTAAAATAATATTTCAGAGTCAAAAGTAACGTAAAATACAGTAGAAATTTAATTGAATAAAAATGCAAGAATATTTATTGCAGAAAGTCCGAAGTTTTAAATCTGAAAGGAACTTCATACAAATGATTTCTGCAAACAGAGTATAATATCAATATTACAATTATTGCGCTAAGGTTTCTAAAGAAGGTACTTGTTATTAAATCTTTTTTATGCATTCAGTTTCAAAAAGAACTTTTTGGGCTTGCTAAAAAATTAACGTATTTGTGAATTTTAATGTAGTTGGTAGAATGACATCTATTTTAAAATAAGAATTAATTCTTAAGGTATATAAATGAAACACACACATGTATATATAAGTTCTGTGAGTCATGCATTAATACTTAACACAACAAATATTTACTTCAATTCAGAGAAGTATGTCTGCTCTTTAATCGGAAGTTTACGCTTCATCAAAGGAATTGATAACGGATTTGAAGTTTATCTCTTCATAGCAAAAAATTACATTTATTTAAAATTACATTTATTATTTAATCCATTCGAATGATAATTTAGTGTCGATATAGTAGGATATTAATTTTTCAATACTATGTTTAGTTAACCCTATTAGCTCCCATATAAAGTTTGATAAATAAAAGACGGATTAATGTAAAAAAGAAAGATGTAAATAATGACGAAATTATTATAAAATATTTAACAAAATGTGTGAAAAGAATTTGTTTTGATATTTTGGTGATAAAAGAAAAGTCATGCGAGCAGCATGTAGATATAAATTGAACCAAATAGACCTAAGAGAACATATTTCAAGTGTCAGTCCCTTATGCCAGTTTTAAGTATTAAATAGGTCGCTCGCATCAAACGAAGCTTCGATTAACCGACATTATCGAAGAGCATGACGGCAGCGTCGGATAATCCTGATGTTTATGGATATTGGGTACCCGTTGTGTCTGTTTATTGCATAAAACAAAACAGAATTGCATACTCGTCAAATTAGATTCCATTGCAAGTCAATGACCCTAAGTATAGAGGATTGAATTTTAGTTCGTAATTTTGAAAGAAATCATGATTTTAGATTGCTTTCATAAAAGTTATACAAAGAAATTATTTCATATAGATTATCTAACTATGCAGAAGTGAGATATTCAGCACACACACACACACAAGTCAAAGGAAAAATATTGCGTCCATTAGAAACTTTATTTTTTCATTAAATTTAAGAAAAAAGGAGCTGGAATTTTCAAATTTTAGAGTGAAACTAAAATATGTTAAGTACTTGCAAATTCTTTTTTTCTCCTAAAAAAATTAAATTTTAGCTATGTCTAAATGTTTTTTTTATATTGTTCCACTTATAATTAAAATACTTTACTATTTTAATTATAATGTTAGAAAAGAACATTTAATAATTTGTCTAGAATGGTATTAATGAAATAATGTATACGTATTTATAAATCTTAAAAAATAATTTAAAATCCGGAAAAATATAATCTTTCGATAAATAAAGTTTAATTATTTAAGACTAGTTTAAGTAAAACAAAAGAATATATAGAAACTAAAAGTATCTTTACAAATGTTACTGGCTAAACATCTACATAAAAATTTAATTTAAACCTGCGAAGTATTTATCAAAAATATTTCTTTTACCATAAAGTTATAAAATATTTAAATGCTGTAGTTTATACAGTCCTTCTGTAGTTGCATATGTTTGCGAAAAGCTTTAGAATTCCCAAAACAAAGAATTCAAACCAATAAGTCTTGGAGTAAGCTTTTTTTAAAATCTCAAGATTTTAATTTAAACTCCAATTTTAAATCACATTTTTAGTTGACATCAAAAATAAATAAAAATTTAATTAAGAATAGCAATATATTAAATTTAACTGACTAAAGTATGAGATTTAAATTAAAAATTAATGAACTGAAATTCTGAATAATCTGCATGAATATGGATTTAATTTTATGAACCAAATAAAGATTAGGTATGACACACCTGTGCCCAATATTTCAAATTGAATTCAATTTTGTATGTTTAACTTTTTACATTTGGTCATTATTGAATAATTTAATTAATATTATTCCAATGATTGATAAATTGTTAAATTCTATATAATACAATAAATAATATTAATTCCTCTAAAACTATAAAATGTAAAATATACTAAAATACACTGAAATAAGAGTTAGAAATAATATCGTTATAATGTACGCTTAAGGACCACTTTTTTAAATATCCTCACCTTGTCGATAAAATGTATGAAAGTCACGCATATGGTCTTGGAGCATCTAAATAATATCGGGAAAATGTGCATGTGAAAAATAGTTCATGCTGCAATTCTCATATTTTCCAAAATAGAATCTCAAGTTGGTTCCTTACTTGGAAAAATGCAGAGCTCATCCCCAAAGTCTCGCCAGTGGCCTTCATACCAGGAGAGACATGAAGCAGCAAATGCGGGTCAACTTTGAAACGGCAACACAAAATATTTCTTTTTGTTTCCATTCTTCTGAAGAGCTTTTTCTTTTTGCGTTTCAAGTAAACACCATCTTAATCACTCTTTCAGCATTTTTATGCTTCCTTCGTAAAAGAAATTCTTCAACAGATCAAACAAATTAACAAGCTGAGTTATTCCTTTTCGTGAAAATATACGAATTTCTCAAATGTTGTTTAAACATTTTTTATTATTTTGAACTATTTGTCAGGAAAATTTTAAAATATAAAAGAAATAATTTATAAGCGATTGAAAAAATAAATTATATTTATTTCAGCTCAAAGAGAATCAAATAAAAATGTTAAATCCAACCTTTATGGAAAATATACATTACATACTAAAGCATGCCATGTATTGTTTATTTGCACAACTTTTACTAAGGAATGTTATTTTAATAGGCATAAATTTTCTTATCGGGAAATTATTTATATCGATAGTAAAATATTTTTTTTTAACATACGCATGTGTGTAATCTTTAATGACTATATCAACTGTACTAATTTATACTGAAATGTGATTTACTCTTCTATTAATTTCATATTTTCTTTGCACACCCACATTATATAATTAACTGTACTTAATGTAAATAATATATTTTCTTTCATTGTTTTATATATTTAATATCAAATTAAAATGTGACGTATATAATATCTATGATATAATCACAGTCTCAGTATAAATCCAATATTTGAAACCCATTTCTAAAAGTGAAATTAGGCTTTTTGAAGTGAAAATTTCACAATGCTAAAAATTTATAATAAAAATATACATTTTTTAATAATACTGTTGTCATAGAATAATTCCCATATCTTAAGTATTCATTACTCTGATTATTAATAGTATACGTTTCATACATTTATGTTGCCACCAGATTTGCTGCACAAGACTAACAGGAAAGTGCATTTATCGCATTTTTATTACTACCTCGCGTTATATTTTCAATTATATTAGGTTGGGGAAAAAGTAATCCATTATTTTTTCGGTAGACGTCTGTAGTGATCGATATCTCGTGAGGTATCTATCAAACAATTTCAGATTTATGCTATTTGGAAAGGTGACATTTGACACTAAAATATCCTCTTGCGGTTTTTTGTTTGATTAATTCAGTTACGAGTGCAAGGTTTTAAAAATGGAAGACAACAAACAGAAAATTCGATACATTTTAGTTTTCTCTTGTTACGGCGAAAAAGATAGCCGGGTGGCTAAAATTGTGAAAGGTGTTTATCGTCCTATATAAGACTGTAACAACCAGTAACGTACAATTTTTGTTTCGTCGATTCCGTTCGGGTATTTTTGATGTTAGAGATGCACCTCGCATGTGGATACAGCATCGTCGAAAATGTCTATAAAATATCAAAAATGATCGAAGTTAATCCCATGTCAGCAGTCGTAACGCGCAAGACCTAAAAATCTGCATGAAAGTTGTTTTAAACCATTTTACAAAGTGAATCCAAAAGAAGATACAAAAAGTTCACGTAAAAATAATGGATTTCTTTTTCCCCTACCTAATATATTGAAAATTTAGAAAATAGCCTAATAGTGATACTTTTTCAAAACAAGAGGCAACTTAATACAATTTTTTTATTAAGTTGCCTCTTGTTTTGAAAGTTTTCACTAGGAGTAAGCATTGTTAATCAAGTTTGGTTTGTTTGTCTCAACGATTATTAGATATTAGATTTCGAATCATTAGAACACACATGCCTGAAGTGTTACGACATGCTCGACAATACACGAAGTGAGAGTCGAACCAATGAACTTTTAAACTGAAGGCTAAATTCATTCACCATTTAATAAAAAAAATTCTAGTTGGTGAACTCATTTAATTTTACATGGGATAAGTTTAGAAAAATATTAACATGGCACTTTTAAAAAAAAATTAAAATCTGAATCATTTCGATTTTCAGTTTTCTAACTTAATAAAATAAAGAAAACCATTTGACTCTAAATTTCTTAAAAATTAAAAATTGTAATACTTTAATTTGTTTCAAAATTAAAGAAAATGTGGTTCATTTTTTAAAAATGATTGGAAGGTCAAAACTACCCCATTAGTCTATTGTCTTTTAAGAAATTGAGCAACAGCATCAATTATCAAAGATTAGATAACTGTATAAAATATTAAAGCGTGTACGCTTTTAATGCAGGCATTTGGAACACTGAAAAAAAATCTTTAGTTAATTTACTGTTTTATTTTCTACTTAAGAGGCTAATATTTCGCATATATTTTGGTTAAAATTTTACGATTTAGTATGCTAGTGTAAAAGTATCTTTGAAAAATATATTAATGCATTGTTTTTTCTTTAAGTCCTTACATATATCAAATTCTAGAAAATAAAAAATATTTTCTTACTATTTTGAGTATAATTCTCTGCCCTTAGGTTGTTCTCGTTTTCAATCCAACTCTTATTAGTTAGGGTTTCAGAAAGTGTTTCATATGTATCACAATTTATCACAGATGTTATCTCCTCATCACTACAACTGTCCCTATTTGAGCTAGGTGAAGTATTCTCTAGATCACCAGATTCTGATCTAGAGTCACCGTCTTGCACTGATATAGAGTCAAAGAACTTGGTTTCTTCACCAGCCAAAAACTGAACTTGTTTTTTCTTTTGATTCTCTTTAGCCTCTTCTAAATTGTGAAAAACACGATTGGCATCTTCTTGTTCTTGAATTGCATTATCACGTCGTCTTTTCTTTTTTAAAATTGATTTTAATTCATTTGAAGAAGATGATGTCCATGTTGGATACTCCGAAGACAATGTACCCCCACTACTGCTACAGTCACTAGAAGATTCATATTTTTGCTCCCGTTTTAAGTTTTCATTCTCTGGAGGATCTAAGTTCGAGGCAATAGGAACTGGCTCTGATATTTGTGCATGTTCCTCATCAGCATCATTTCGCTCAATATATTCAATTTCGTTCTCATCTAAGAGGTAATTATCACAATCGTGCAGTGAGGACAGGCTATCAGTTTTTCTAGGATGATGAGAATAATTTACATTAATACTGGGAATATAAGTATCATCTGAAAGAAGAGATGACATAGATTTGGACAGCTCTCTCGAGCTATAATCTAAGCCATTGTGTGTCGATTCGGAACACTTTCTAATAGGTGGAGGAGAGTATGTGAATTTTGGGTTCCTGTATTTCAATCCGATCACGGTTTCTCCATCACTTTCGTCACTATAATCATAATCTGGATCTGGTATGCATATACTTTCATCTGATGCTGATCGCCACCTAGTGGAATGATTTTCTATTTCATTTGAGTTGCTTGAAGTATCACATATTATATCTATATCTGGAGATTTTGACCTGTTCCTATCAGTGAAAATTCTCTGTCCACCGACCAATACGCTACCACTTTCATTATAGATACAATTCTCGCTTTGAGCTTTTTTAAAAGTCGAAGCTTGTTTTTTATTCGATAACAGTCGAGCCGTTCCACCAGCAGCAAATGGACTTTTATTCTGGAGTTGCATAGCTTTATTCATTTTAGCCACAGCATTATCACTAAGATTGTCGTCTATATCACTGTCATCTATTTCTGAAACAGACGGAGTTTTGGCGACTTTTTTTATTAGATCGTAAGCAGTTACATCACATTCAAGGATTGATTTCCTAGTCAATAAGGATTCTTTGGTAGCACCTTTATTAAATAGAGAACTTTTACCATATTTAGAATGGCCAGATATGCATTTTTTGTACCCTGACATTCGACTCGATGGTTCAGGCTTATTTTCTACACTTTCTTCAGTTACTGAAGGAATTTTAGTCTTTTCTGAATTCACAGGCATTCTTTTAGAAGATGGCGGCACATTGTTTGAAGAACCATTTACAGCATAGCCATTTATGCAGTACTTACATCTGGGCAACTGTCTTTGCTTCAGCGGAAGACCCTCAGGTGGAGGACGTCTCCTTGCTAAGCAGACACAACCACCTGAAGGATGAGCTCCTACAGGAGGAGCTGTGAACCCTGCAAAAGTATGCATTTAAAATAAATTGATGTTAGCATGTGGTAAAATGTAAATTGAAAAAGCAATTTTGTTGGAGAAAAATTTTTAATTTTAATATACGTACTTTAACTAAATATAAAGTAAAAATCATTTTAAAATTAAAAGTATTAAATTGAACAATATTTTGTTACAAAGAAATTAATATTACTTATAGTTTGAAATGTTTTAGAACAAGAAAACAGAAGTTTAATCAAATATTAAATGGAAATACGGCAATAAAACATTGTATTTTTAAACTGCATATTTAAAAGTAGAATTTATAACTTATGATTTTTTTTAAATAAAATTGAACTATGATTCTAAAACTAAAGAAAAACTTTTTCCTTTTAAATTGTTAAGAAATAAAAATTTGTATTTAATTTTATTTTAAATAATGCTAATTACATCATAAATTTTAAAAACTTAGAGAATTTCATCATCATTCTGTTTTCTAAAAATTTTCCTTAAGAATTTTTTTAATTCTAAAAGTAAAATTGAATCCCAAAGATTGGTACTCTCACCTTCTTTATCTTCGTATACTGTCTCTCTCCAGTCATATGGATAAATTACATCCCTTGGGCATCCCCTATTGAGACTACGTACAGATGCATACCACATATTAGAAGGCCCATAAATGGCATGATAGTGGGGGGCTCTCAGAGCTCCATAAATTGCACTAGTAGAATGGGCAGACACTGATCCATACTTGTCTTTGAAATGCTTTGCATGAGTTGGAATGTCGAAATGTTCTACTTTCTTGCTTGATTCCTTATTTTTCTTTTTGGGAATGGCAGGCAAATGCCGTTTCAAACGAGTAAGAGCAACAGCCTTATGTGGTGGTTGTGTCCAATACTGAGGTTGTGCAGCCTCGTAATGGAGACGTCGGTAGTGCTCCTCCATCACCCTGTCGCGAGATGAATCTACTTGAAATCGGACACTCTCCATTAAGAACTACATGCTGAAAAAACAACAAAAACATCTAAAATATTTCAATTTATATTCCATTATAAAACTATTTCAGAATTTTATGAGAGGAACAAACTAGTATCTATGTTCTTTAAAAAGGTCCTACTTTAACTCGTAATCTACTGTAAGTACTTAGAGCACTTTACTAAAATGTAGCCTGAATTTGGGCATTTAACATTTGAGTTCTTTGAATTAAGATTCATTCGGACAAATGTAATTAAAAAATTTGGTACTTCATACTATGTCGTATATATATTGTAAGATTTCATACTTTAAATTATGTGAAATGGATTTTATAGACACTGTATTTTCGTAGGACTGCAACAATTATGTGTGTGTGCGAATCTTTTAATTCAATATTACACTATAAAATATTGATCTGTACAAGATTTCTTAAATTATGCCGAACAATACACACAATTTCTTTCAGTTACAGTAAATTACAATTTCTTTCAGTTACACTAACATGCACATTAAACAAAATACAGCGATTTCTTGTGTAACTCGGAACTTAAAAATCTTGTTTTGCTCTTATTGAACTTTTTAAAAAGTTGAAAAGTATTTATTAGTTTCTATTTCAATTTTGTTTTATTCAGAGGAAAATAACAAAAATTTATTTTTGAAAGTTATTAAAATAAATTTTTGAATGAAGTGAAATAATTGTTTTCTCTTTATTTACAATAAAAAATACATGCAAACTGAAAATCTAAAACGTTTCAAACTTTGTAGGAAAAAACTGTAAGTTTGTAATCATATCAGAAGATACATACAAAAAGAAATTTGTAAGAAATTTCTAAAAACAAATATTGTTATAATAATAGGAGTCCAATGGCTTTATTTAAACATCGTGATTGTTCTATTATTCTGACCATTGTTCCCACATTCTATATTTTACTATAGATCTTCCTCTGAATTAAAATTATAAAAAGTTTCAGACATAAGGAAAATTGTAACTTAAGTGCTTTGGTGTCAGACATTGTCCTTATAATAACGTTCACCTCTCGACTTCGTCAAAAAGTGATCTACCAGATTACTCCAGTCACGCGATATTTATGGTATTACTCTAAACACTTGATGTCCTTTGTCATGAATTATACTTGTTCTTTGTCTATTCCATTGTTTAAAGCTTATTGAATCTCGAGCAAGTAAATTTAATAGAAGGGTGTGAGGGTCATTCAAGGTTGTGTGTGTGTGGTGACTATTAGCATCCCACAGGCAGTTCCACTCCGTTTGCTTTAGCTGCAGGTCACCGGCTCTTTGGGTCAGGTGCCACGGGTCAGTACAATTTTTCCCATAATAATTGTCCAGCACTGAGAAGTACGTCAAAGATCCTTTGTCTTCAAATTTGGTACAAATAATTCTTCCATTTGTCTTTTCTCAGAAAAAACATTCTTACGTTCAAAGAATGGAATTCAAATCTTCATGAAATTTATCTCTCAAAACACTTTCTTCTAATTAGTCTTCAAATTTTTAATATAAATAGAGATTCAATATGAAATTCTGTCGTTTGTTCTAAGGAATGAATCTCACAAAATATATTTAAATTCCAAATAATTTCTGTATTGAAATTTCCGTAAGCATGAGTACCTGAATTATATACACAAATGCGATGGAGAAATAATTTTATTTAGTAAAATTTTGAGATTTATTTATGCTTCATACTTTACTTTATAAATAGGATGTCTACAATAACTTAATATGCAATCTTTATCGATACTTTTTTTTATAGAAATTTAGAATTATAAATTATACGGGGCTATGTATTAATTCTATATTTTAGTTTGAACAAGAGTTTTGATTTTCAACTCGAACTCAAGTAACAAAAATTTGGATTTAATTTGGAGTAAAAATTAGATAACGTTATAATGTTTTATTATAAATATATCAAAACTGCTATTTCACCAAAAATTGGTTTTATTAAAGTTTTAAAAAAAAATTAAGTTAGATTTCTTTGTAGAGCTAAGGTAATCTTACAAAATATTAATTTTGTGATCTTATGGAACAGAAATTTGTCATAGCAAAACTGTTCTAGTTCTTTTAGATTTAAAATCAGACTGTATGTACAGTATCCTTTTAATGTATGATGTACAATACCCTTTTAATGAAAACTACACTCTGTGGCATGACAGCCTATCGGGGGGGGGGCAAGGCTTATAGTGCCCATATCTGTTTTCCTGATAGAGGGCACTGGAGTGCAAAGCATGTTTCGGTTAGGTGGTCAACCTAACGTGAAATTCCCGGTGCCTAGTACCCAAGCATGCTTGGAATTCAGTTTTATCGACCCACTGGAAGGATGAAAGGATGAGTCGACTCTGTTCAGGTCTGAAGACAGAACCTCGGATTTGTGCATTGGGAGCGCGAAATTACACCACCGGGTTTACACTTTTAATGACACAATGCAATAAAAGAACACATAAAGACACAATGGAGTTCATATCTACTAGTATGACCAGAATATGTACAGATTAATTTTCAGTTGGTAAACATTTATTAAATTTAGATGAGCTCATTATGCAAGAAAGTAAAAGCGGAGCCAATGGCATATTTACTATTTTAACCATCAATACTTCTTGTAAGAGACACCCCAAATTTTGATTACTTTCATAATGCAAGGAAAATCATTATAAGTATTTAAAGTTACAAAGCATTTTAAAATGGTCTTTAGTACTCTTAAATATTTTTTATCACTTTTTAAATATTTTAACTATTTATTGTACTAAGAATTTCTGCAAATTATTTATCAAAAATACTTCGTATTTTATTCCTTGAATTTCAAATGAAGTTTCTTCTTTAAGATATATTAATAAAAAATTAGCACTTACTCAGGAAAAATACATTAAATAATATCATGTTTTGTCACTTTTCAAGAAAATGACCCTAAATTTAATAACATTTTCAACAATGTCATGGAATATTTATATAACCAACCCATGGCAAATAGTTATACGAGGTCTCTACGTAAGCAAGCCTTTTATATACTACTTACCTTAATTAAGTTGATGAATCATTGATTAACAACTGTGCAATTAATATTAGCAAGAATAAATCTATATGATTGTGGCAGCTTTGCAGATATCTTCCTCCCTTCAGAATTAAAATTAAATTTTCTGCAGAATGTAATAGAATAAAGTCGATTTCAAAATTAATTTACATTCTTTACTTCATTATTGTAATTCAATAGAATCTCCAATATTTGAGGGGAATAACATCAGGTGAATAAATCTTGTTCCAATGCTTAAACTAAATTTAAGCGTGTTTCATTTGCTTTTGTGAATGGACATTAATTCATCCAAAGGGAGAGAGATACTCTCGACGAAAATAAAATACAATCAAGAAATTTATTCATTCCATAAACCACATTGTAATGTCGAGCAAAGTTTTTCTGTCAGACTCGGGTCATCAATATGTCCCTTGACGAGAATTGGAAACAAAATAAATTTTTGCAACCGGTTTAGGTGATAAAGAACTGTTTGATATTTCCCTCTAGGTTTGCACGAGACAAAAATAATGCTGGCAGACTTCCGGAGGACCTGTCATCCATCTGTGTGCAAAATAATGAAATACCTCATTAATGCATTCAGTCCACGAAATGTATTTATCAAATCTTGGCAGCAATAAAAAACGGTTCGTTGGATAGTTGCATAACACATCAGATACAAGCTTCTTTTACTTAAATTTAGAGACGATGGACAGTAAATAATGAATAATTACATATTCATAAGATTTTATATACATTTCTAGACTTATTAAATCTAGTAATCTAAATGAATCTACTTCAATGTTATTTGGTTTAATTTATTAATGCAACAAAGAAACTGAAAATCTACAAAATTAAGTTAAACAAGACGACAAAAAAAATAAATAAATAAAAAAAAAATACCACACACACACACACACAATTTGCTAATGAATTTTATATACTAATAAATTATTCGTGAATGGATTTCTCTCAATATATATAAAACATCTTTCATACTTATTTGGAATGGTATTTATATCTAAAACAAAATAGCTTTAACAGACATGTATTTACCATTGTTAATACACTGACTTGGGTAGTTCTTTTAAATTTTCCTGCAGTTACTTTTTACTACCTTTTTTTTCACATAGCAAATGACATTACTTATAAACTTTATGGCAATTCTAAGTTTATATTTTCTGAACATAAAAGCCATTAGAACAACAAGAGTCTATAATTTAATAGAATCTCTAAACATATCCCCGAAGGAAATTGATGCCATGAATTGATTTGCCAAAAAAAAAAAAAAAAAAAGACAGTTTCAGCTTACTGAAATATCAGCCGTGATTATAATTCATTTTAAATTTAGATAGTAACTGAAAGAAAAACTATGAAAGGAATTTCAATAAGATTATTTGACCGAAATTAAAAAAAAAAATAAGGTTTAAGCACAAAAAGAAAATAATTTAAATAAATTTAAAAATCAACAAACATTCCTTTTTTGAAAAATATGCAAAATATTTTTAAAATTACATTTATGAAAAATCTTACACAAATTCTAAAATACACTACTGGCCATTAAAATTGCTACACCAAGAAAGCGACATGCTACAGACGTGAAATTTAAACGAAAGGAAGAAGGTGCAGTGATATGCAAATGATTAGCTTTTCAGCGCATTCAGACAAAGAAGAAGCTAGTAGCGACACCTACATTGTGTTTAAATGAGGAAATTGTTCAGCAGGTTCCTCATACAAAAATTGCATTTGAACGTTGATGCCTGGTGAAAAGTTGTGATGCCTCGTGTAAGAAGGAGAAATGCGTACCAGCACGTTTATGACTTTGATAAAGATCGAATTGTAGTGTACCGAGATTGCGGTTTATCTTATCGCAGTATTGCTGCTCGCGTCGATCGTGATCCAATGACTGTTAGTAGAATATGGAATCGATGGGTTCAGGACGGTAATACGGAACGCCATGCGGGATCTAAACGGCCACCTATCACTAGCAGCCGAGAAGAAAGGCATATTACCTGCATGGCCGTAATGGATCGTGCAACCACGTCACGAGCCGTGAGTCAAAAAATGGGGTCGTTTGGAAGACAACAAGTGTCTGCACGAAAAGTTCGACGACGTTTGCAGCAGCATGGACTCTCAGCTCGGAGACCATGGCTGCGTCTTCCCTTGACGCTGAGTCATAGACAAAAGCGCCTTCAATGGTGTGATCAACGACGAACCTGGGCGAACGAATGGCGAGACGTCATCTTTTCAGATGAATCTAGGTTCTGTGTACAGCATCATGATGGTCGCTTTCGTGTTTGGTGGCATCGTAGTGAACGCACACTGGCAGCGTGCATTCGTCATCGTCATTCTGGCCCATCACCTGGCGTGATGGTATGGGGTGCCATTGGATACACGTCTCGGTCACCTCTTGTTCGCATTGACGGTGCTTTGAACTGTGCACGTTAGATTTCTGGTGTCTTACGACCCGTGGCTCTACCCCTTATTCGAGCTCTGCGAAACCCTACGTTTCAGCAGGTTATGCCCGATCGCATGTTGCCGGTGTTTTACGGACCTTCCTTGATACGGAACATGTTCAGCTGTTGCCCTGGCCAGCACGTTCTCCAGATCTTTCACCAATAGGAAACGTCTGGTCAATGGTTACCGAGCGACTGGCTCGTAACCAAACGCCAGTCACTACGGTTGATGAACTGTGGCATCGTGTTGAAGCTGCATGGGCATCTGTACCTGTACATGCAATCCAATCTCTGTTTACTCAATGCCCAGGTGTATAACTGCTGTTATTGCTGCCAGAGGTGGTTGTTCTGGGTACAGATTTCTCAGGATCTGTCCAGCCAAACTTTTTGAAAATTTAATTACTTGTTATTTCTGGTATAATATATTTGTCCAATAAATATCATTTTGTTATCTGCATTTCTTCCTGGTGTAGCAATTTTAATGGCCAGTAGTGTAGTTCAAAATCTAATGTCATTAATAGTAGTCTAACATCTGTGGAATATCTGTAACATTCTTTTAAGTATAGAAATAGGAGTTGTATTTCTGAAAAATGTTTAATTTATCAATATAAATGCATTTTCCTAGAAAACTAAACAAAGTTAATTTTATTTTTCTCAATTAAAATTCGTTAATATCCTATTTCATTCATTGCATAGTGCGAAATTTTGGTAAAACTATGAAAAAGTAACGCACAAGCCAAAGCGATAAGATTACAGGTAAAAGATAATCTAGATCGCGGTCAGGAAAAGATCATTTCAGATTCACAAAATAAGTCGCAAAATTTCCTCCCCACAAAACAGTTTTCATACGGTTGATTCCAGTAGAGCTGAATTTTAATGTTGTCGCAGTTTCACGATTTCATTACAAAACAATAGCAATGAGATGCAGCAAGGAGTTTAAGAAATCTTTTACTTTGTGTATCGTGCACAGATTGCACGAAATTCGAAGTTTCCAAGTAGAAAGCAAGGATTTTTTATCTAAATGGCTCTCAAGGAGAAAAATTTATTGTGTTTAGAAATGAAAATGATTTTTTTTCCTTATCACAAGAGTTTCAAACTATATCATAAAATTACAGAGTGTGACCCACGTATAATGGCACTTTTTCGAAAGCTGGGATTTTTCTTTAGAGCACTTTAATTTAAAAAAACTAGTTTTTTCATGTTAGCTTTTTCTCTTTTTTTCACACTAGCTTTAGAATGGGCCTTAAATTTGGAGCTATAAATATCTGTAAAAATGTTAATACGACGAGAGAGAAATTTGGTATCTTTAAATAGCTATTGACTGTTAGAAATATACAAGTGGTTGTCAGACTGTTTGGAAAAACATTGATGAAATCACTTTATCAGAGTGAGTAGTTATACTGTAATTGGGAATTTTCATTAATTTAAGAATTATTTTAACTTGGATTACATTAAATGAGTTATATTATAAAATTTGGTATTAATAGATTTACGGCTAAGTATTTATGCAAAACACAAAATTTGTAAATTTAACTAATTTTTTTATTAGATCCCAATAGAGAAACAAATATAAATCTTTAAAACTAACTAATGACTGAATAATTTGCTTCATAACTGTAATAATTCTTTTCATCCAATAAAAAATATTTAATATTTGATTTTAAACGATATTTAATTTTTAAACAACTGAATGTCAAAAATTCAAAACCAAATTTTATCTTAATTTCAGTGACACATGAGGAATTTAGTCTTGTCTTTATTGAAATTAAAGGCTTTTAATGGAATACTGTAACTTAATGATCATCCAGTTCAGAAACTGTATAATTTTAATTTATTAAATCTTAATTACAAGAGAGCTTAACTGTATACCTTCATTTTTGTACTTATTGAATTTTTAAAATCAAAGTAAAATATAATCAAAATCTTTCAGTAAGAGAACTCAAATCTGCCTTAATTTAGAGTAATGTCTAAATGTATTAAGAAAATTTATCTCTTTAACATCACAAATAAAAATGTGACACTAGTAATAATCTGATAATTGAATATTTGATATATTTTAAAGGTAAAAAAATTTCGGAAATTAGATTTCATTTCATTTCATCTTGATTGCATAATTAAACATTCAAAAAATTATTTTTATAAAGCATAAATATTTTTACAATAAATTTCCTAATTAATAGTTTTGATTAAAAAAATAAATTGTAGCATTTTGCTGCTTCATAAGCAGGTTCGTAAATATGACTGATTTTTTTATATTTTAGAATAACATATTTTTTAATAATTTTATTAGGACTTTTTTTAATAAGAACTCAATAAAATTAATCATTTGAAAAGAATGTAAGAAATATAAACTTTTCTGAAAGAAATAAGTTTACGTTTGATATAAATAACAAAAATCTTAACAGGACATTGGAAAGTTATATCAATTGATATTTGTTTGTTTGTTTTTGTGTGGTTTACTGGTGCAAGGTTCAATACTGGATATTTCTGCACCGAACAAAATCAATTGGTGTTACATACTTTCACAGATACGGTTCATTTTTAATGTTATTTCTCCTATTACACTGTTCTCATTTACAACATGATAGAATTCCTTCTTTGCCTCAGGCATTGACATGTTCAATAATTACCTCAAGAACCACTTTGCGTACATACCGGTGCTATGCTCCACTGACTCGACGCTAGAACAAAGAATCTACAGGTTTTTCACACGACATTGAATGCTCTTTAGAACAATACGAAATCGTTTTACAAAAGCACTAACTGCGGTTGAATATATTTTGCAGATCGTCATCAATATCGTGCGTTATTGCTGTTCAAAATTTTTGGCCGTTGATACTGTTAACGAGGTGATATTTTCAAAACAATGCTATAACTACAGTTTCAAGACGACTTAGGCATCTTTCTGCAAATGTACTTGTGGAGAAATTAATGAGGCGGATGTTGAACGTAATGCATCAAAAATACTGATTAATTTATTATTAGATCATCTTATTACGCATCTTACAAAATATCGAACCTGTCACATGTACTAAACTTTGAATTGATTGAATTTCTATAAAATGTGAACACTGAAAAAGTATGATGCAATAAAACTTCATGAAAACTAACTCCCGCCATATGTCAGTCTAACCAAAAAACAAGTTTGATTACAGTCAAAGTGGATAATTTTCATTTCGACCTTAATTATGTTTCGATTTCTATCTTTTGCTTTTTTTCTGACAACCTCGAAAGTAAATTCCGGATTTTCATTATAATTATCAAAGAGTTTTACTATACAAATGATTTAAAAATTTCTTATGGTGAAATATTTAGAGCGTTGTTCGGTAAAAATTGAGATATATGAAAAAAATACAATAATAAAAATATTTGTCCTATATTAAATTAAAATTTAGATAAAAGAAAAACATAAAGGAACTATGTAGACAAAGGTATTTTAAATTGTATATTAACGCTTTAACGTTGTTGACATATTAAAGCAATAACTTTTATTTTCTAACCAGAAAAAAGGCATGCAATGTATTATAATAACAAAAAAACATGAATTAATTCCTATGAAAAATGGATATATTGCATTTAAATTAACTGTTTTGAGGTATTGTAAGATTACTTAAATCAGATTCGTAAGGTTTTCCATATTGTTATATCTTAATTTGTTGTGGCTAAGGAGGATTAAATCTCTTAAACGTTGTATTTTACTAAGTTTATGATTTACAGGTTTTCCTGGATACACCAATTTGCTTCATGCTCACCATCAATAACTCAGTGGACTAAGTTTCTGACAGTGAGCATGAAGCACTAAAGTAATGATTTTAACAAGTTTCTAAAAATGTTATTTCAGTAGCTTTTTTTAAATTCACATTCAGTGAAAGATCAATATTGTCATGAGCTAGGATTTTTGCATTGAATAATTTTAAAATTAAAAAAGAAACATTTACCATCACATTAATTAAGTTATAAATTGACGTGATAAAATTGAATACGAGGTGGAAAGCTTATGTGGAGATAGCAACTATACTGTTTTCAAATATTCAACAGCAGAAATTTTTAAAAGTAGTTGCTGTCTGTTGAAAACTAATGTATTGATCCCAAGTCCCTTATGAATCTCACACCATGAACTGAATCCAGAATGCCTTTAATATTAAATATTTACACTCACACATTTACGAAATTTAAAGTTTCTTTTAAGCTACAAGCTGACTTTTTAATTTCTGTAAAAATATTTCAGAGAAATTATAGTCAGAGATGCATAAGTGAATTAATTCATTGAACATCAAATAGGTTGCGAATATTAAAAAAAAAAGTTTTTATCATTGCAGAATCCACTTAAAATTTATTTAAACAATTTATCACACAAACTCTTACGACCTCCAATTAGAATTAGATTAATAAGCTTACATTCATTCTTTATATTCTTAACTTTTCAATTAAAATAATTGCTATAAATGCGTTAAGTAATTACAATGGCATATTTTGTTATCGACGTATCATTATAATTTATGGCATTTTTTTCGATAATTGAAATTCATATTTATAAGTCTTCCACGTTAGTTAGCACTTTAGTTCCTAAATAGGTAATGTAAAAATTTTTCAAGAGATATCTGAAAACCTTTCAATGAAATTATGGACGCGCATGCATCTGAATTAATTCGTGAAACAACATTGAACAAAATTATTTTCAAAAGAGTAACATTACTTTTTTTAATCAAAAACATACAGTTAGGAATTAAAAAAAAACTGATTTTATTTATTTATTTTTTTTAAGTCCGATGTAACAATCATAAATGGAATCCCATACACAATTTGAAATAAAATAATTATATTTTTACAATAGATAGAATGAATGTTCACTTGTTCTAGTCAAGCAATCTTCTTCGTAATTTCTTTCTGTCGTCGCACCCAAACCTTACCACATGGAGGGGAAAAACATTCAATGGAAAAAAAAATGGTCAAAGTCCTTTGCTAAAGAAAGGGAGTACATAGGCAACGATTCAGCTTGTTCCCACCCTTACACCAAATCAAACTTGAGACAATGTGTAACCTGTATGCAGGTATTTGACAGGAGTCGGCGAAATGGGTAACGGTTGGGTGGAGAAGAGATTATGATGATATTGCTCAGAGCATTTCAGAATTAGTTGGAAAACGCTGACAAAACATTTAAGTTTCATCTTTGACCAAAACACAATGATTTTAATGGAAGCAATTTAGTTTGTTGCCTTCTAATTTACTTAATTTTGTAATAAGTTTTGTCACTCAAAAGATTAACTTAAAATGTCAATGGATTCTAACTGGAAAAAACATGGAAAATAAAAATAAATTGAATTCGAATTAGGAATTTTTAATTGAAAAATAGAGAAAGTTGATTGCAAAAAATATGCTTTATTAAAAGCTATTTGCTTTATATTATGCGTATTCAAAAATCATTTTGAGCTATTGCTTTAAGTAACGCTCTCTAAAACTAAACACTGATTGGTTTGTCTCCACTACAAGCCGAACCACTACAAAGATCCAAGTCTAAGGTGTGATTCGAACCCTCTAAAACATTATGTGAAAAGGAAGAGAACTATACACTCGGCTACCAGCTGAGGAAATTAAACAGTGAAACTAATCAGTTAAGATTTTTAAAAATGTTTTTTATTAACAGAAACTCAAAATTTTAAATGCAAATTACTTTCAGTTATAGTGATTAAAAAAGTTTCTTCTGTTAACTTGAATTTCACTCAAGGCTTAAAAAAATTAGATAAATTGAAAAGTCAGATAATTTTGTGATAAAATTTAACTTTAAGTAGTTTTGTATAATAACAGTCTAATTTCAAACTGTATATATATATATATATATATATATATATATATATATATATATATATAATATGTGTGTGTGTGTGTTAAACTTTAAAATGCAATTGAAAATAATCATTTAAAAATTTTTCTGTTAACATTTGAATCTTCATGGTTATTTAATTGTGAAGTACTGATACAAATAAAATGGTTTCTCTAATAATTAAAAAAATCCTGTTTAGATATAACACAGTGTTCTATTTCTTTTTTAAATACTTTAAGATATTTCCCAAAATTTTTCTAACCCGTTTTAATGAAAACTGATCAAAAAATTAATCTAAATACACTAAAGTTCCAAGCATGTTTGCTGGATTTATTATGATTGGTGATTAATCGTAAATCCTGCTATTTTATCCTCCTCTATTTTGAGATTTGCTTTCATCTTTTTCTAACTATTTTATTTAATAAATTAGAATCGTATACAATCATAAAATAACTCAAAGAATAACTTTCTCTTTATCTTTGTTAAATATATGTATATTCCTACAAGGAATAATTAACACACAGACTTTGAAGGTAAAATGACGTGAAAAGTAAATATTTTTATATGAAATATCATTTAAATTTTATACCTAGATCTTTTTACATATTCCGATTAATTTTTCGATTCATGGATAAAATGTCCAAAAAAATTTAAAATGTCTTATTCAGTTAAAACCTTGTTAACAGATCACAACTCTAAGAAAAACAGATTAAGTACCTCTAACACAAAATAGACTGAAAAATTATGAGCGTAAATATGTATGATGAAATAAAATTAATTTCAAATAGGGAGATATAAAAATTAAAATACGGGCAGAAAGCGAAAATTTAGAAACAATTTGTAAATATATATCAAGACATTTTAAAACATTTTACAAGGAACCCCAATTGAAATTACTTAAGACTATAAAAAATATGAATCTAGACGAATTACACTAAATTTCAGATTGTTTTGCTTGAATAGTTATAATCTGAAATAAAGTAATGATTATAACATTCAAAATCTTGTGTGAATCTTTTGAACAATTATTGAAAGGTAATAAGAAAGAGTACATAAGTATGATCCTATTTTTTTTCTCATCCATCAAAACTTAAATCTTTTTACGAAGTATCATTTTTATCCTTGCCTCATTGCGTTCTTCTCGCTATTTGAATAAACTTACTGGATCATCAAAAACAACAGTGAAAAACAGTGGTTTTGTCATAAAATAGAAAGTCACCCTTTCAGGAACTAAAGTTATTACTTCCAATTTTAAAGAAATGTCAACTTTACATTATGATAAATAATTTTCTAAATCCGTTGTCTATTGTTTAAGTATGGTAGGAACTATTTCTGAACAAAATACAGTAGAAACACTTAATACAAAACATAATTCCCATTCGTTTTACTCGTATTGCGAAATTCTTTAGAAAACATACTAAAGATGTTTCATTACAAATCAATCAGTGCTCAAAATCTAAAAAGAAACAAAGTAGAATTTTCTATTCAATTTTAAAGCGAGTAAGAAAAATATAAAAATGTTTGGTCAAAAAAGTACATTGAGAACTTTTTTTAGACATATAAGAATGCGAAAGAAAATCTTTTCCGCAGTCTGTAAATTTATGTGAAACTTAATTAAAAACATTCATGTGCATCATATTAAGCTGCTCTTTTTCAATGAGATGCAACAGTAATTTTGATGTTGAAGTTGTTTGGGTTGATTCAAATGCTAAAGCTTAGTGAAAGACTAATAGTGATTTTCCAGAGAATAATGGATCTAAAAATTCTAATCAGCTTAAAGTTTATATAATAGCAAATCTAGTTTTAAAAAAAAATTGATAGCTATATGAGGTATGATAAATTTCCAACTATCCTCATAACTAGATTCAAAAATTGTCCATGCGTAAAAAAGAATGAAGACTGGCCGGCGCTTCCAGTTTTTTGGTCCAACGATCACGTGTTGTCCATCTTTAGATCTTTGTCAAAGACGAACGGGATTTTGATCCGACTCAAAAAGGTGCTGAATCAGCAATTATTGGTGGTGATGGTCAACAGAGCGTGGCGTAAATGTTAATCTGATAATTGTCGCAAAAGCAATTTTTCAGCAAGCATGAAACTACAATAAAAAATTCTAAACAGCAGTATATCGAAGACTTAAAACAAAAACATGAATACGCATCATTGGTATCAAAGTTTCGAAAATTCTATTCCAGTATTTTTCCTCAATAAGAAAGTTTTAGAATCTGCAGTAAACCTGAAATAAACTGTAATGCTATAAAATTCAGTTTAAATAATGCGTATTTTAATACGTATTGTTTAATAAGTATGAAAAGTGCTATCCCTTATAAGTAACGAAATAAACATACTGAAAAATAAAAAAAAAATTAAGAATTACTTAAAATGAAATAAAATTGATTATACTTAGTAATAATTTTAAATATTGAATCTGAGAATTCAAAATTTTCATTAAATATGTTAGCAAAATTTTATTTTACTCCCCAAATAAATAAGGCACTAAACTGTCAAAGAGAAGTCTTATCAGCTATCAATTATTTAAAAATTCAAATTAAACTAACCTGAAAATATTACACATATCTAAAACCTTTAAAAAATTTGAGAAGACAAGGGAATTTAATTTGAAATTTCGAATACCATTTGAAGAATATCCTATCAAATGGTCTCTAATTTAACGAATACTATTTCATCATTAGACTTACACATTTGACTTAATAACTGACGTCATTAATTTGGGCTAAACCACATATACTAATGTGGTTTAGCCAATTAAATATAGGCGAACACCTTAGAAAATGATTACAATGAATGTTTTCATCGTTCATTACAAAACTACTCATTAATTAATACTAAACGATTTTTTTTGCCAAAATTATCAACAATATTATAAAAACCATTTCAATTTTAATTAAATGGCCAGGTAAAAATCTGGATATTAATGTTTCGAATACAAAAGGTATCCATTGTTCCTAACTGATTGATAAATATTTTGGTGGATCAAAAGGAAAAAATTTTAATTAAAAAATAGTTTCGAGTCCTGTATGTTTAAACAAGAGCATTAAACCGTGCAGGAGTGTTTGAATTTTCTTGTTTGTTGCTATCATTTTTTACTTACAAGGTTTAATTAGTTTAGGAGCTACTTTTGAAGTGAATTTATAACCAATACAAGTATTCAAGAGCTTGAAGTTGGAATCGAATCTACAAACTATAGAACCGAATGCCAATGAGTTAACCTGCCATCTTCCAGATCGGACTGGACACAGATATTGCAGAACCATAACTACATTCAAGAAAAAAAAAAAGAATTTGTTTATTAACTTTATAAAGATATATTCCTTATTTCATCTATTCATGATTGTTTTGGAGCAAACAGGATTTAGCAATAGATAAATTAATTAATTCTTATTTGGCAATCTTAATTTATTCAAAATATTTACCAAAAACTTAAATAGTATTAAAGAGTACTTATCAGACAAACTACTAACATAAATGGGGTAACTGTTGCTACTGCTGTTAATTAGTAACTTATTTTCACTAGGAAATTTCTTTTTGTTTGAAAAAGAAACTAAAAGAAATTTAAATATAAATCCTTCATTTTTAGAAAGATCCTCACAAATATTTTTGTTTACCTAAAAATTTTTGTGGAAGACATTTCAATGATATAAAAATGCAATGTTTATTCAAGGTGAAATTAATAATTAATTTAACAACTGTATGAAAATTACACTTCATAAAATGCACTTCATAAATGCGTGTCTATGCACGAGTCTCAAAATCAGATAAATACTCTGTATTTCAGTTCATAATAAACGCATTCATACTCTTTTTTAAGCAACTATTGATGCTTATAGTAGACAAAAGCAATTTTTGCATATTAAAATTATGTCGTAATGATACAACAGGGATTCATATATACATAATCTCTCAAATTGCTATTTTTTCATATGTATAATTTGGTTTCGTCTTCCCTTAATCACTTTCTGCCTTGGTTTATTAATTCAGATGGCTGCTTAGTTTAAAAATGATTCCACAAATGATTATAAAGCAATCAAAATTTAGATAAGATTTGCATTTCTTTTAAATTTTAACAGATTATATTTTGATTCGAAAAAAATTTAAAAATGCAGTTAATAAAATCATGATTAATTTCTGATAAATACCATCAGATAATAAGGTTCACTAAAAATAAACTTTGTTTTAAGTTTTATCACATCAATGCAGCTTTAACGGTAATATAATTCATGATTAAAATACAATTCAAGTGAAATACTTTAATCCGACTTGATGGTGAAGAAAGGGAAAAGCTTAAGTAAATAAATCTCTAGACAATAAATAAAGTAAGAAGAGGCTAACACCCGCTGCTACGACAATATTTAAAGAATAGCAAGAGCCGCTTAACCAAGCGAAACCGGTTACCATAACAACTCACGCTAGAAAACCCTAGAAAGACAAACTGTATGCTGCTGCACTCTCGTTTAATACAGAAGCAGGACCCTCACAGAGTGAGTAACAGGGAGAAACAAAAAAAAATTGTTTAATTAATGAACCAGCGGGATAGAAACAGGAAAAAAATTCTCAGAATTGTTTCAGTCTCGCCACTGTGGAAAAGATGCGCGAGAGAAATACAGAAGATTCATTCCTTTAATTACACAATCAAAGTAGATCACTTTTTTTTTTTTTTTTTAATGATAAGGAAATGTCTAACCTGACTAAAGGAAGAGGGAAGACAATATAAAGATACAACATCTCTATGGGATATCTATACTGCAACTCCAATTATATTTTCCCGTTTGGGTTAACATATTGAATGGAATTACAGAAGTTTTGTATTTAAATGGAAAAAAATCGGAGTTTCATTTAAAGGAAATGATTTTAATATCCGATAACTTTTTTTTTCTCAAGAATCAATACTAAAGATAATCAAGAAAATCAGGAAGTGGTTAAGATAAAAACATTGTTTGAAAGCTGGGGTAATTTCCTTATCTTGATTTTCTTAACTTTTCAACTAAGTGACCATTGTAAAAAATAGATAAAAAGGGAAAGTATGAAAATCATAATGCAATAATTGCTCAGTTTCTTAATAGAATAACTGATTACAATATTCGATAATTTAAAATAAAGTTAGCAAAATTAACTTTGCCTTCAATGCTACTTACTTAAATTTTGCTACTTAAGTGAAAGTATTAATTCAATTTTTTTAAATAAGTTAATTAGAAATAAATAATATTTCTATATTTAGTTAATTTATTTTTTTGTCCTACTTAATGTATATGTATTATATAAAAAATATTTTATTCATAAAAATATATGTACGCGTTGAAATTAGCTTATTTTTATGTACAGAATAATGATAAATTCGGAAGGGATAAAACATACAAATGGCAATAAAATCTTACAAAGACCCCTGCAAAACACATTAAATTTTAAAATTTATTAAAACAAAATTCTATGTGTTTGCCATAAAAAGTCTTCGGCATACATTCATGATCATGCAACCTGTTGAAAGACATATCATATGGTAAAGAGGAAAAAGTACTTCAATTTTGTAAAATGAGTATTTTAGTTACTTCCCTCACATAAGCGAGTTAAATTCTCTGACACACACACAAGTTTTACACCGCTAGCATAAAAAAAATGTGGGTTAACGGTACATATATATAGCGTTACAGGCGAGCCCCAAACTGTACCCAAGATAAGCTGGTTTGGAATACCATGCTCTTCGTAATTTAGATGGGCGATCAGGTGACGGTCCCATCTGAGCTGAAATCCTTTTCTACAGCCGCTGAAGAACTTGAGACATTACGGATTAACATGGACCCAATCCACAGAGCTCCAGCAACGCAGTGAATGAAAGTGCTGACTCTAAGTTTGCAAAGGAGAAATAAAAGTAATTTTCTGCCTACAATCATATTATTGGTATAGAGAAATACATGGCAGCAAACTGCGTACGTTTCGAAAATTAGTCCTAAGGATTTTATATTATACTTGAAACAATTGTGGCTCTGCTAGAGATTATTAAGCTGACAGTTTAAAATGGACTCTGAATTATAAAAACATCCGTGTTTGAATTGAATTCATGAGTTGTTAAATCAAAGCACAGAGCCATTAACTACTTGGTTGTCATCTCGGCTAACTTAAAAGGGTAAACTATTCTTAGTTTAGAAATTACGTTAGCTTAAGAATGACAATATTTCTAAGCATACTACGTATAATATGATTAGATTACTACACAATATCAAGAATAATGCTTGCTTTCCTATACATTTACTGAACTTAAATTCTAAAAATGTTTGACTTTATTTATTGGAATGCAAGACTCCTATGTATAATAATTCCTCGAAATATACATTAAAATTATAGTTATTACATAAAAGTATAATATTTTTTTCTCAAAAAGCAACTCAACTTAGTCCAGTCTACGATTGAATTGGAACTGGTCTTGAATTTATATAATTATCTGACCAGCATCTAAATTTTAGCAATAATTATTGCATTCTTTATCGGTACTAGAACTTTCTAATTGGTATTTATGTTAAGATATAATTAGTATTGTTTTTAAAAAATATTTCTTAAATGGTTATTAAAATGCATAATGGATTGTTTAAAAATAAAAAAAATAGTCACTGTAACATTTATTGTATGTATACGCAAATAGCAAGTATTCAAAATCCCTTTTGCCAAGTACATAACATAAAATATTTACATTTTTATCAATAAGTTAATTTATAATTTTGATAAAAAAAAATTCGTTTTGGAATTATTTTCTCCTCGAATGAAGAAAGCATACTGTAAGTTCTTTGCTTTGGAATCTTAATTTATTTTGAGATGTTAATTCAAAAGTCTTATTTCTAAAACAAAATTACGCTCATTAATGAGGAAGAGCAATAAGATTCCGTAACAAAATCAGGTCGATGCAGAAACCTTAAAATGTTTCTTGATGCATGCATGCATGCATACATACATACATGCATACATACATACATACATAACGACGTGGAGAAGCCCTGAACTTTACCAACTGGTTAACAGGTTAACCAGGAGAAGCCCTGAACTTTACCAACTGGTAAACTTCTCAATCATCAGTAGAGAATACGAATGACTTTATTTGAAATAAAATTAAGGTGATAATGGTGAATCTTATGGCCTGAAGACTATCTGTGCAGTATAAATCTACATTACAGTACAATGACAGTAAAAAAAATAACTAAAGGAATACAATATTGATTATACATTGACGAAATGATACTTTCAATAGGAAGGAAAATAAAAGAAAGTGAAGGTTAGATTTCTTGATTGATAAAAAAAAATTTGAATTTTAAAAGGAAGAAAAAATATATATACACAAATACGCACACATAAATATAAAAAAATACACATACATATAAACATGCACATATACATACATATATGGTAATTCGAGGGGTTTGTTATATATATAGACAGAGAGTGAGTAAAAGTCCAAACTCATTTATATTAAAATTTCACTATTCTGAGTCTAGATCTGAGTCTATAGTGGTTATGTGAGTCTGCTGACGTGGAGCTAAGGGATCTTTGCACATTTCTAAACCTTTAATGCTCAGATGGTTCAGTAGTTTGGTAAGTTTGCTTCTTCTGAATTTTTCAGTGATGCAGTATTTTATATAAGCTTCATTAGTTTGTGTGGAACTTCTCTTAATATGATAGTCTTTGGTCATTGGGCATTGTTCCAGGTAATGTAGAGATGTTCCTACCTGCCCACAGACACAAAGTGGTGATCTACCTTTACCAAATCTATGAAAGTAATAAGGAAAAGGACCGTGGTTGGTTATTACGTAAATTAAGAAGGGATTTGCACAGCTTCTATCAGTAGATACTTTTGGGAAGAGCTTATAAGTGAATCGCCCTGTGTTATGATCATTCCAGAATTGTTGCCACTGTTTGCGAAGTTTTTCTTTCAGTATCCTGATCAAATGAGATTTTTGTAAGTGGTGTTCTGTTATTTGTAGATTTTGATTTGAAGCTGCTTCTTTTGCATTTTTGTCTGCCAGTTCATTACCCTGGGTTCCTACGTGAGCTTTAGTCCATGCTAGTTGCAAAGTTGAAGATTTCGAGTATAAAATGTTTTGTATGTCCGCTATGATTAGGCTCTTATGTTGGGAGTTGAGGAGAGAGAGTAGCACAGAGAGGCTGTCTGTCCAGATACTCGCAGGGAAAATATTGAATTCTATGGCATGCAGGATCGCTTTTTGTATGGCTAGTGCCTCTGCTTGATATATAAAGCTTTCCTTTGCCATTTTTATTTGTTGCGTGTGTAAGATATTGTTCTCCTGAAAAAGGATAAATGCTGCACCGACCCCGTTGTCCTGTTTTGAGCCATCAGTGTAATAGTTGTAGTCTGTGGGAGTTAGAGCTACTTGTTGAATTAAGGAAGCTGTTTGGGGCCTATTAATAATCTTTTAGTTCTTATTACTGGGTGAAATGTGTCTTTGTGTATCTGTTTTTCATAATTTCCATGAGCTATGATGTTATTTCCTAATACAACATCTTGATGAAGGTGTATTTTTATTTTATTGCGATCATTTCTATAACAAGATGTAGAAGAGGTATGCCAGCTGAAACTCCGAGTGCTGATGTTGGGGACGTTTTATAGCCCCTTGAGATAAAAAGTAGGAAATAACCTTGGATGCTTGTGAGGATTTTCATTTTCCTCTGCGTCATGGGAAAGACCCAGGATAAACAGCCGTAAGAGGCTATTTTTTCGATAACTGTGAGGTAGATGCTTTTTGTGATTTTGGTTTTCAGACCCCAGTTCTGGCTGATCATGGAGAGCATTCTTTGAGCAATTGGAATGATCTTTGATTTTATGTAATTTAGGTGTGGCAAAAAGGATAATTTGTTATCTAGAATTATGCCTAGATAAGTAATTTGTTTAGTCTGTTTGATACTTTTATTGTTAATTCGTATTGTTGGGTTGCTTTTAAGTGACTTATTCTTTTTTCCCAAGATAATAGCTCTTGATTTCGTTGCAGAAATCATTAGCTTTAATTTTTCGCACATTGCTGAGAACATTGTGAGGGAGGTGCTGCAATTTCCCTGCAGTTGCTTTTTGGTTGTCCCACTTACAACTTATAAGGTATCATCTGCACAAGCAACTATTTCCGTGTGTTCTGGCCAATTTACTTGTAATACTTCGTTAAAGTAGATGTTCCACAATGTGGGTCCACCAATCGAGCCTTGTGGGCATCCTCTTGTGTGATTAATACTCACTATCCCAGCGTCTCCAACTCTTTGCAGAGTTCCAAAAAGCTAAAGATGCATTTGGTGAGGTTTGGGGGTACATTACAGTTAAGAAGTGCTTGTTTAAGACCAGGCCACCATAGGGAATCGAAGGCATTTTGTATGTCCAGGCTTAAGAGCGCCATGTAGCAATCTTTGTCTCTGTTGCATTGAATTAAATCAAGGTTTTGTCAATAGCATGTTCTGTAGAAAATTTGGAGCGAAAGCCATATTGTCTGTTGTGAATAATATCATTCTTGTTTAGGTAGTACTTAACTCTTTCAAAAATTAATTTCTTTAGCACTTTACCTAATGTTGGCAGAAGGCAAATGGGTCTGTATGAAGACGCCAGTTTGGGATCCTTTTGCTTCTTCAGGAAAAATACGACTTGTCCTATTTTAAATGGAATCGGGAAGTGTAGTAAGTGGAGGCATTTATTATAAAAGTTTAAGAGGAAAGTACTATTCGTTCGGTAAAGTAATTTGATTATTGCATTGTTGATTCCGTCTGGGCCTGGTGCTTTTGAATTTCTCAGGTTTTTAATAACTTGCGTGATTTCTGGTGTTGTGAAGGAAAAATCATTATCTCCTTTAGTTGTTAAGGGTAATTTTCTAACTTCCGAATGTAGAGGAGAATCCAAAGAAGGATCGTCCTGTGGGAAGTTGGCTGCGAGTAACTCAGTAAAAATACTACTTGAATTCTGTTGTGAAGAAGAGGTGGCATTAGTTAATGTTTCATATTGAGTAGGAACAAATAGTTTTCTCCTGTGGCGATCTTTTGTAGCGTTCCGAACTCCTTAGTGTTGTTGCTACAGAAATTTGTCCATCTTTTGGTTTTTGCGATGATTATTTCTTTTTTATATAGAGCTTGTTTTTCTTTATACTTCTTAAGCCAGTTTTCTTTTTCATTTGCCTCAGTGCATGATTTGAATCTGCGTCTAAGGGCTCTTGTTTGACTACGTAATGTCCTTAGTTGTTGGTTCCACCATCTTACGTTAATTTTCTTGCTAGGAATTCTAAGATTGAATGAGCTCTTAGCAGTATTGTGGATGCAAGTTATGAGTTCTTGGGTGAAAGCGTCTAAGTCTGGCTTGGTAGTTACAGTTCGCAATTTGTCCTGGAGTTGGCAGAGTGTTGGCTTTATTGCTTTGATAAATTTCTTTTGGTGATTAAGGGATTTGAAACGAGTGTTAAATGCTATGGAAATAGGTTTATTTAAACAGAAGGTGATAAAATTGTGATCAGAACAACTTATTTCTTGTAATACTTCCCAATTTTTAATCTTGTTATAAACTTCATCGGAGGCAAGGGTAAGGTCAGGCCAACCAGAGCCCATTGGGCCTGGAACGTTGGTGGACAAGATTGTGTGCTGATTAGGTTCAATGAGTTACTCAAGATAAATTCCTCAAGGATTTGTCCTCTACTGTTGTTTGTTGGATAACCCCACAATGTGCTTTTGGAATTAAAATCTCCGCAAATTACTATTTTAAAACCTCTATGTTTGTCCAATAGGTCTTGGAGGAGAGTTAAGGTTGTTTGTTGATCTTCAAAAGGTGAAGCGTAAATAGATGTGAAGATTATTGGATTTTGCTGGTTATCTAATTGGATTGCTACAATGTCTTTATGACATTTTAGGATGACTGGGTTGAAATTTGGCTTACAGATGATGGCTGCCCTTGGATTACATTTAGAGTTGGCTGCCTATTGTTTCCAAGCTGTTGGGATACCTCTTATGTATAATGATTGCGCGTATGACTCTTGGATGCAAGCTATATCTAAATTATTTGAGTGGAAGAACTTCGTAAATTGTGCTGTGGCTGACCTACTCTTTTGAAGTTTAATTTGAACTAAATTAAGTGAATGGTGATGGTGACTATTTAGGAAGGAAATTTGTTGATCGTTTGTGTTTCTTGAATTCGGGATGGACATTAGTTGTGACATCGGGTTTGGTGAATATAATCTTGATATGATGGGCAATATTTACTGTAGGTTGTATGGTGAGTTGGAAAGTTTGCATTTTGTTGGCTGCATGACAATTGATGCAGAGTTCTTTTGGGGATTTACAGTCCTGAGTTTCATGCCTCTGACCACAGCGACCGCAATAATTATGTTGATATGGGCATGTGGATGCATGGTGTTTGAAGTCTTGACATTTTAAACATCGTTTAACAATTTGGAATTTTTGTACTCTATGTCTTGACAGACCAAAATATATAAAATGATTAGTTAGTAATTTATGAGCCAATGATTTCGGTAGTTCCAAAATGACATTCCACACATCTGGTTTATTGAGTGATCGTCGTATTTGCGTTATACTTATTGGGAGTTCAAGAGATGATATTTTTAATTCTTTTATTTTATTAATGATTGTTTCTTCTGTTGTTTGGTCTGAGATGTTAAAGATTATGATTTTCCGCATCGCAGGACTACAATTAATTTTTCTTTTTCTAATGTATCTTTAAGGGCTGTAGAGTCTTCATGGTTTTGACATTTGATTTCAAAGTGATTATTTCTTACATATATTCTTTCTGGACGAATGTTAGTTTTGATTGACTTAAGGGTTTCATTTAAATTTTTATCTTTAGTTTTCTTTATTATGAGGGAAGTTGTTTTCAGTGCTTCACTATATGATTTTTTATTGGTTACCGATGGATTTTGGAGAATTTGGGGTTTTAGCATATTAATAGATTTATTAATTTCATCTATTTGGTTTGTTAGCTGAGGTAGGATGTTGGAAGAAAGATGATCTAATTTTTGGTTGTTTATATCTTTTGATATTTGATAAGGAAGAGTAGGTTCTTCTTTGGAAATTATTAAATTTTGTAGCTGGTCCAATAATTCATTTGCTTCAGTTTTCGCTTTAGATAGAAGGTACGTTTTGCCACTTGTTTTCAAATTTAAGATTTTCCTGATTTTATCTATCAGGTTAGATGGTGAAGGATTTTCAGTCCCAGAATCATGAGTTCTGATTATTGGCATTGGCGTTAAAATTTTGTCCTTTTTTGTAGGAGTGCTTTTGTTGGGGTCGTAGAAGTTGATTAATTCTGCTGGAAGAGTTAAGTGACTGTCCAGTGGTGTTGAGCTTCTAAGAGCTGAGTTCTTTTCTTTTTCCATATTGAAGGTTAGTTGCGAAAAGAGAAAATTAAAATTAAGTAGTTTTTGATAGTCCAGAGTTCCTTGTAATATCTAGATTGTTAATTAATTAATTATTTAATATTTACATAGAGGAAGTGCCCAGATGCCATAATCATCCAACCCCGCACATTAACCAGAATACCCAATGTACAGATTTTAAGAAGCAAATTCCTGTGTTTTGGTTTATAAAAAAAAAAAACCCCTTTATGGGAAGCAAAGAGTTTAAATTTACATGGTTTATAACTCTGAAAATCTGAAAGCATTTTTTATAAGTTCAAAAGTTTCACTATGTATCTAAGTATATATACGTACATATGTGTGTAATATAGACAACAAGATATTTAATTATTGTAAATTTGGTACATACAGATTGAAGAGGACCAGCAGAGGAGCATAATGTTGTAAACCACATGTTCATAACTAAAGTTGGGAATAAGTTGTTAAGGGCATAGGAGAAGGAAAAAAAATTATTTCTTTCCCTTTTTTCCTTTTTTTTTAATCTTTTTTCCCCCTTAATCCTTCCCTTTTGAAGACATTTTGAATGGTGCAAAACTTAGTTAATGTAATTAACCTAATAAAGCCAAATTTTTCTTGATGCATAGCAAGTTTTGCTTAATTTTACAGAACTCACCATAAATTTGAAATTTTGCGTATGAAATAAAAGTTAAGTATTAAACTTTTATTTGCTCCTTTTCCAGTTTTTAACCGTTTGAGTGCGGCGAAGTGCGATAGCGCTTCTCTTGTTTTGTTAATTAAATTACTACGCATTTCATTCCGCACTTTTAGCATATATATAAGAAAACTCTTTAGCACTCAAACGGTTAAACTAACAGAAGAAAATCGATAGGAAAACATGCGGTCATTAAATATTAATGTTTGGTGGCAAAATCAGTTTTATTTTTTACTAAATTTCTAAATCTTGGAAAATAAAAGAACATTTATTCGAAAATTAAAACCTTATTTGAAGCAAACATTAAAAAAAGAAGCCTTAAATATTCCCTCGGCAATCCTTATTTGCTGACAGACAAATCCGATAACATAATGTATTCTATAAAGCAACAAAAATGAAAAACAAAGTTAATACAAATGTCTTAATATTTCGTGACTGAGAATATTGATGTAAGAACTCTGATAACAATAGAGCTAATATGAACTTCAATGTTTTCCAAACTAGGCTTGACAAAATGTCGTTGAACTGTTAGAAAAGGTCAGAGGAAAAAAAATTGTCGTAAATTCATGTAATTTTACTTCTATACAGCTTCAGAGATGTCTAACATTATCCAACGAACTATAATATATACTGAAAATATAACTACCTGATTATTTACAGGAAGCAAAAAATTGGTGATTTGTCGTTTTTAGATTTCAACATAAAACGGAAGCAATGTTAAAAACACAAAACCGGTAGGAAGTTCATGTCTTTAATGATTCATGTTTTGATTTCCACCAAAAGGGAATGAAATATTTTCCAGTAAGCATGACTAGAGAATTTAAATATGGAAGCTCACTGTAAAGAGATAAAAATTCAAGTTTACGACTATTCTGGAATTTCTACCGATATTTGTTTGTATATAAGACGTTTTTTTACGTGTTATATTTTCTATTTCCACCACGAATGGATATACAAATTCCTCGTTATGAAAGTAAACAGAAAACTCGTTAAATATTTTATGCCATATTTCTTTTTTGGAGTATTTCCCTCAATATATATACACACTACTATGTTTACCACTTAAAGATTTTTCATGTTTTTGTTTACCATTATCTCTTCCACGAGTCAACTAATGTTTCCTTTTTTTACATTTTAAAATTTGTTGAAAATAATTTCTAATAGAAGGGATTTTCAAATAACTTAAAACTTACTTTATACTTTTAGATTAGTCCTAATATAGCTTAAGTGATTTAGATTCAGGAGTTGAATTTTATAAATGGAAAGAATAATTTGTTAATATTTCTCAAAATGATGCATATGAAGTCACATTGTAAAGTAATGAAATGTAAATTATATTTTCTAAACTTTCTCTCTTACTAAATTATTAGTTATTTTCACAGTTTAAGAATATTTGCTAAATTAGTATTCAGATCTCGTTTTCTGCCAACCAAATTAGTAATTTAAGAGTTTATTTTTAGTTCAACGATCATTGTGTGAACAAAAGGGCTAATTCCGAGACCTATGGCTTACAGTGGATTCCAAGTCTTTATAAACATCTATGCCCAAGATGGAATTTGAACCCACGAACTGTTAAACTAAATTCAAGAGCACTAACCATTCTGCTACTACCACAGCTTCTGAGAACCAAAACCGTTAAGCACTGCTAATCACATCAGCTTAGAACCATTGTGGAATAATGAGATGGACACATTTACTATCGCGTTTATTTTCAAACTTCCACGCTACACCATTTGCTAAATATTAGATTTCAAAAAAAGTTTAACTCCTATATGTTCTCCCAACAAAACAGTGTATTCGCTGTAGTCAGGTTATTTTTATCCCTCAACGGTCATTTTTGCACTCGAAGGCTAATTAGACACTGGGGCCTACAGTTTAATATGAATTCCTGAGTACTATAAACATCTATACTCAAGATGATATTCCGACCCACGAACTGCAAGAGAGTTTTCTTATCAGGCTGATGCAAACTCACTTTGAAGCAGTTTGGCTTGTCAACGTATATTTACTTTTCAAACATAAAGGGTGACTTGAACAGTGCTAAAGGTTTTAAATGAGTTTCAAATTACAACTATTCATACCGAGGAAGGAAATTGAAGCTTTAGGGGTAATCTTGTCATCTCGGTGCTTTTAAAACTAGATTTGAAACCACAAAACTGGTCAATGCCTAAAGATTAATCATTCAACTAATTTAACTACAAGGTAAAATTATTTTTGCAATCTCTAGAAATAAATTAAAATTAAATTTCATAAAATAATTACAAGTAAAATGAAATCAAATTTCCAAAATATGTCCATCTTTTCAAACTAATATCAAAATACAGATTTAAAAGCTACGTTTATGATGGACTTAAAAGCTAATTTTACATGAAAGTGGGTCTATCATTTTAAGGACAACCAATTTTCAGAATACGTAGAAACTCAAACAATCCATCTGAACATAATCAGTAGGGTGACAAAAATAAGTACTCTTGAACGAAATCCAACCTCCTCGAATTACGAGTGATGACCCGTTTCCCTTCAGTGTGGTGTGGTAATTTGTGGCAAGAAAGGGTCAATATTATTATTCCCTTCATCCCGGAAACAAGTTTCGCTATGCTATTCAGTATCACGCGAATGCGAGCTAGCTTTTTGAATGTTTGCATACAATGGTTTGAGAAGTATGAAGACCTTTGAAAGAAAAGGATACTTGTTGCTTTCATTTTTTTTTTGCGGTTGAAGGGCTTTCCTTTTTACGACCTAAACTTGCAAAAGAAAATATTCTTCAAATGTTTCACCAAGAGGAAAAAATATGCAAAATAAAAGCCGGAAAGTAATTTTCGATTGTGCTTAGGATTAATATTCTCCGATTTTTAATATATTTTGTTTACTTTACAAAAACCCTTAAATGTGTGTGTGGACTCAATCACTTAAATAATAAATTAAACATAGAAAATTCATATTTGCTCTGAAAAGTTTCTTAAAATTCTCATTCCGAACACCTGGTATGTGTGTGTGTATTTTGCCAAACACAGTAACTTTATATCTTGTTTTGAATGTTAAGCAAGTTTAAATCTTTTCTTAACGTTTTTGTACAATATATTTTTCTACATTGCCTTCATACTTCTTATATAAATCCAGACACAAGAAATAAAATAATTAAACTCTCTTCAAGAAACATGGGGAACTTGAAAGTAGGTTAAGATAGGATGTTTTTTTATCACCTATCAAAATCAACATATATATCAAATAATCAAATTATTTAATGTATATATAAAATACTGTAATCTTTTGAAATTTGATTGCAAACAAACAAAAATATATTCAGAAAGTTTTTGCGTTCGTATTTTAACTTACTAAATAAAAATCATTCTATATTACATTTTCTTGCTTTAATCAGTTAATATTTAAAAAAATAAATCAAATTTAAAACAAACACTTACTTTTCGAGTAAATTAATATCAAAATACACTACTGGCCATTAAAATTGCTAAACCAGGAAGAAATGCAGATAACAAAATGATATTTATTGGACAAATATATTATACTAGAAATAACAAGTGATTAAATTTTCAAAACATTTGGCTGGATACATCCTGAGAAAACAGTACCCAGAACAACCACCTCTGGCAGTAATAACAGCAGTTATACGCCTGGGCATTGAGTCAAACAGAGATTGGATTGCATGTACAGATACAGATGCCCATGCAGCTTCAACACGATGCCACAGTTCATCAACCGAAGTAACTGGCGTTTGGTGACGAGCCAGTCGCTCGGTAACCATTGACCAGACGTTTCCTATTGGTGAAAGATCTGGAGAACGTGCTGGCCAAGGCAACAGCCGAACATGTTCCGTATCAAGGAAGGTCCGTACAATACCGGCAACATGCAGTCGGGCATTATATTGCTAAAACGTAGGGTTTCGCAGGGCTCGAATAAAGGGTAGAGCCACGGGTCGTAACACACCAGAAATGTAACGTGCACTGTTCAAAGCACCGTCAATGCGAATAAGAGGTGACCTAGACGTGTATCCAATGGCACCCCATACCATCACGCCAGTTGATGGGCCAGTATGACGATGACGAATGCACGCTGCCAGTGTTCTTTCACCACGATGCCGCCAAACACGGATGGGACCATCATGATGCTGTACACAGAACCTGGATTCATCTGAAAAGATGACGTCTTGCCATTCGTGCGCCCAGGTTCGTCGTTGATCACACCATTGAAAGCGCTCTTGTCTATGACGCAGCGTCAAGGGAAGCCGCAGCCATAGTCTTCGAGCTGAGAGTCCATGCTGCTGCAAAAGTCGTCGAACTGTTCGGGCAGACACTTGTTGTCTTCCAAACGACCCCATTTCTTGACTCACGGCTCGTGACGTGGTTGCACGATCCATTACGGCCATGTGGGTAATATGCATGTCTTCTCGCCTGCTAGTGATAGGTGGCCGTTGAGATCCCACATGGCGTTCTGTATTACCGTCCTGAACCCATCGATTCCATATTCTGCTAACAGTCATTGGGTCTCGACCAACGCGAGCAGCAATACTGCGATAAGATAAACCGCAATCCCGGTACACTACAGTTCGATCTTTATCAAAGTCAGAAACGTGCTGGTACGCATTTCTCCTTCTTACACGAGGCATCACAACAACGTTCAAATGCAATTTGTGTATGAGGAACCGGCTGAACGATTTCCTCATTTAAACACAATGTAGGTGTCGCTAGTGGCACCTACTTTGTCTGAATTCGCTGAAAAGCTAATCATTTGCATAACACAGCACCATGTGACTTTCGTATAAATTTCACGTCTGTAGCATGTCGCCTTCTTGGTGTAGCAATTTTAATGGCCAGTAGTGTAAATTTACTATATTAAATTCATAAATTATTAAAATTTTTCATAAAGATGATTTTCATTTTTTAATCATGACTTGCAAAGAGAACTAATAAAACAGGTATCAACTTAAACTCAATTACAAATATCCGAGCATGATATTGGGATCAAACGAATGAACTATTAAACCAAAGAACAAGAGGTTTAACCATTTGAATGCTAGCAAGGGGGTTCTTAAAGATATTTTTTAATTCTGTAATAGCTATTAGTTTCATAATTTTGAATCAAATGCAACCATACATTTGAAATTCAACGACTTTCTAATTTAGTACAGCAAAATATTTTTTTAAATTCTCAAATGATTTCTGTAAATCTAAAACATTCTAAGATAATTAATCATGGTAAGTTTGGTTTAAATGGTCACTTTACAATTACCTTCTTCTAAGACTAATTCAATCGGAGCCTTCAGTTTTAAGTCAATTCCGATCCATTACAAACATCCATCTCAGGTTTGGGATGGTTTGGTTTTGTGTGGTTTACTGGTGCAAGGTCCAATACTGGACATTTCTGCACCGAACAATGTTTAAAACAAGAGACTCAAAAGACTAGTAAAATATATAAGATAAAGGATATTAAAAATCTATTAAAAGTTTATGTAAAAGATTAAAGTGGATAAAATTTAAATAGAATTTAAAAAACCTATTGCACGTAAAAACGCAAACAAATTTCTATGTGGTTTAGATCCAATTAAATCTGATAAAATTAAATTTGTTTTGTTAAAAAATACTAAGCGTAAATAATTGAAGTTAGGACAAATAATTAAAATGTGATGTACTGTATATGGTACATTACACATGTCACAAATCGGAGCACTCTGAGACAAGAATAAATGCTTGTGCGTAAATCGAGTATGTCCAATGCGAAGGCGTGTAAGTTTTACATCAACTCTTCGTATAGGAACGTCTGGAAATGGAAGAATCCGAGGAGATATATTATGCAATTTGTTGTTTATCTGCAAATCCCAAGTTTTTTGCCAGTGGGACGAAATAAAGTCTTTGACAATTTGCTTAATGTCAAAGAATGTTAATGCTTTATGTAAAAGGTCAGTGGCATTTTTAGCAGCAGTATCTGCAAGCTCATTCCCAGCAATGCCAACATGACTAGGAACCCAACAAAACACAACATCAAATCCTTTACTCTTCAATGTATTTAAAATATCTAATATTTCCACAATAACTGGATGACATTTGTCGTTAAAATGGTCTAATTGCATGATCACACTCCTGCTATCTGTATAGATACAGTACTTTCGATGAGAGTTGGATTGTATTAGTTCTAGAGCACGTAAAATTGCAACAGCTTCAGCTGTGTAAACAGAGCATGATGTATGAAGTTTATATTTGTAAAATTTATTTCCAATAACAATACCACAACCAACGTGATCACTTGATTTTGAACCATCAGTGTAAACAGGAATGTAGGAGGAAAATTGATATTGAGTGTATAAGAACATTTGTTGCAAAATAAGAGGAGCTGTTGCTGATTTACTGTATCCGGCAAAGGGATCGATTATATTAACAATAGGGGTGTTCCAAGGTGGAAATTTCAGAGAATCTGTAATTTGGATTTGCACATTGGGAAAATCAGATGAAGATACAAAAGAGTTTGTACGTTCATAGAATGGTAGAATATTATGTGGTCGTGCATTATAAATCCTTCTTAGAGAGGAGCAGACAACCATAGAAATCAAAGGGTGTTGTGATACTGATAACATTTTAAAATAATAATTTAGAGATAATTGCTTACGTCTCAGATCAAGGGGAAATTGGTTACAAATCACATAAAGGCTCTGAACAGGAGAAGTCCGGAATGCTCCTGAACAGATTCGCAGAGCTGAATGATGTACAGGGTCTAATTTGCGTAATACACATGACCTAGCTGATCCATAAATTGCACTACCATAGTCAATTCGGGATAAAATAACCGATTGATATACACGTAGTAAAGCTTTACGATCTGCACCCCAAGAGGTATGAGAGAGTACTTTGAGAATATTTAGTGACTTTTCACATCTCTTACGCAAATCTAAGATATGTGGTAGGAAAGTCAGCTTTTTATCAAAAATTAGCCCAAGAAATGATACTTGATTAACCACAGGAATAATTGTGTCTGATATCTTAATTTCTGGATCAGGATGAGGTCCAGTTTTTCTGCAAAAATGGATACATTTACTTTTGGAAGGTGATAAAGAGTGCCCATTATCATTACACCAAGCAACAAGATTATTGACTGCAGTTTGTAATTGTCGTTCAATAAGTTGCATATTGGAACCTTGGCAGGAGATTTGGAGATCATCAACATATAATGTTCCACGAATTGATGGTTGTAATACATGAAGAATATTGCTGATGCAAATATTAAAAATAGTAACACTTAAGACACTTCCCTGAGGAACCCCTTCTGATTGGATAAATGGATTGGATAAAACAGATCCTATACGGACATTAAAAATACGAGAATTTAAAAAATTCTGAATAAAAATTGGTAAATTTCCTCTGAAGTTAAAATTAAATAAAGTGCGAAGAACTCCATAACGCCATGTCCTATCATAGGCCTTTTCTATATCAAAAAAGATAGACACCAAATGATGTCTCCGCACAAAGGCATTCCTAATTTGTGTTTCTAGATATGCAATGTTATCAAGAGTGGATCTACCTTTACGGAATCCACTCTGATAAAGAGATATGTACTGATTGTCTTCAAGTACATAAACAAGGCGGGCGTTCACCATACGCTCAAAAGTTTTAGCGAGGCAACTTGTGAGAGCAATTGGACGGTAGTTGTGAGGATCAGTTGGATCTTTCCCTGGTTTCAATATTGGAATAACTATTGCTTTGCTCCAGAGACTGGGGAAAACATGTTCATTCCATATTCTATTGAACAGAACAAGAATGTTTTTTAAAGAATCATGGCTAAGATGACAAAGCATCTTATATGAAACACCATCTGGTCCTGGACTAGTATTTTTAGTTTGGGACAGTGCTCTCTGCAGTTCTAGCATAGAGAAGTTGCAATTATATGGGTGTATCCCTTTATCATGAAACTTTATAGGCTTCTTTTCAGCTTGTTCTTTAATCTTGAGAAATTTAGAATCATAAGAGGCTGGACTAGATACCCTTGCAAAAGTTTCACCTAAAAGATTCACAATATCATATGGAGAAGAGTATGTGACAGATCCTCTTTGTAATATTGGGATAGAGAAATCTTGATATAAGCCAGAAGTTGCCTTAACTTTCTTCCACAACTGTTTGCTGGAAGTTGATGATGTGATGGAAGAGACATATCTTATCCAAGATTCTTTTTGACTATTTCTTCGTACTCGACGAGCTATAGCTTTAGATTTTTTGAAGGCTACAAGGTTTTCTATAGTGGGACTCCTACGAAAAATAGACCACAACCTTTTCTGTTTCTGATATGACACTTGACACTCATTGTTCCACCATGGTTTATGATGTTTGTGTGGAACTGGGGAGCGCTTGGGAATCGTGCTTTTGGCTGCATCTAGAAGTGCATCAGTAACTTTTTGTACAGCATCATCAATGTCCTCACTTTGAACCATGCTGTCAGTAATCACAGCTAATTGGGAGTAGTGTGGCCAATCTGCACGATAATAAGAATAAGAAGAGTGGAAGACTTGTGGTCTACTTATACCAGTTTGAGTTACAATTAATGGAAAATGATCACTGTTATATAAATCATTTTCAACTCTAAAATTTAATAAAGGTAAAAGTACTGGTGAACAAATAGCCAAATCTAATGAATGGAAAGTTCTAGAGGGTTGGTGGAAATAAGTTATTTCTGTGGAATTTAAGAGGCAAATACTGTTATTCGAAATGAACTGTTCAATTATGCGACCACGAAAATTTGTATTATCACTACCCCATAAGGTGCTATGCCCATTAAAATCACCAAGCAGTATAAAGGGTGTAGGTAGCTGATCCAATAGATTGTTCAAATCACTTTCATAAACAACAATGTGGGGAGGCAAGTAAAGGCTACAAATAGTAATGAGAGATGTTGTATGTACGCGTACTGCAACAGCTTGTAGTGATGTGTTGAGGGGCTGGACAGAACAAGGGAAGCTACAAGACACAAGGATGCATACACCTCCAGATACGGCATCAGGAGTGACATCTTTTCTCACACAGTTATAACCACGCAATTTAAAACAACACTGAGGTTTCAAGAATGTTTCCTGAATGGCAAAACACACTGGATTATACATATTAATCATGGTTTTGATATCTTCTATATGAGTGCGATAACCACGACAGTTCCAAGATAAGAAGGATACCATTAAATAAAATTAGATGTTCCGGCCTCGGAACAAGCCATCTGGGATTCAGATGAATCTTCACTTTGGAGTGTTTCATCATCTGAAGGATCTAACTTCACTGCACCTTTTTTGGAAGAAGTTATAGTTCTTTTACTTATAAAAGGTGACTTGTGGGACTCTTTTGCTTGCTTCAATTTTTGGGATCTTTGGGATTTTGATTTTGCGAAAGACTTTGGAGAAATATGTTTTAGAATGGGAGAAACATTAGTATTAAAAATATTTGAGGATAGTTTTGGAATTGGAAGACTTACACAATGTGTTTGGGTACCACAGGATTTCATAACTTTTTTGACAGCTTGTGAATAACTAATACCTTGTTGAGGGGTACGGGATGACACTACACGCCTTGCTTCGGGGTAAGATAAGTTTTGTTTTATTTTTACAGTTGTAATTTCCTTTTCTAATATCCATGTTGGGCACAACCGGGAGTAAGAGGGATGTTCACCACTGCAATTGACACATTTTTCTGGTAATTGACATGTATTGCTGTCATGTCCAACGGAAGCACATCTAGCACAAGTTACGGTTCCCCTACAAGTATTTTTCCCATGTCCAAAGCGTTGACACTTAAAGCAACGCAAAGGGTTTGGGATATATGGTCGAATACTACAATTTAGGTAACCAGCTTTAATAGACTGAGGTAGTGTAGGTGTTGCAAATGTGAGTATGAGGTGTTTAGTTTTCATAATTGTGCCCTCTCTCCTAACTGTAATGCGTTGTACGTGACAAACTTTTTGGTCAACGAGATTATTTAAAATTTCCTCCTCTGAAACATTGAACAAATCATCAGCTGAAATCACTCCACGTGTAGAATTTAACCTAGTATGGGCAGATACTATAACATCAATGTTACCAAGACATTTCAGTTTTAGAATGGTTTCGGCCTGTTTAGCTGATGAAACTTCTATCAAGAGATCACCGGATTTCATCTTGCGAACATTTTTGATATTTCCAACTGTAGCAATAAGACTTTTATTAATTAAGAAAGGAGAAACGTTATCAAAATTGCCCTCAGTTCTTTTAATGACAAAATATTTCTGATCACATATCATTTGTTGCTCCATAGGGAGTAAAGAATTTGAAGAATATTCCATAAGAAATTTGGATTAATTCAGGGTCCAAACGCACCACCCACCACGGAGCCCAACAAGGGGATGCAGGATGACTGCAACAGTGCTAGTCAGGCCCTATACGCTTTCAATACATCTCTGAAGTGGCCTCCACCCTTATCGAGTCACTCAGCAGATATATGATCGCTTGGTCCATTCAAGCCGATTGATGAGTTGAGGACCACAACACACCTCCCGTTTACCTGAAGCAGAGGCCAAAGTAATGTGTTGGTCTCTGGGGGCCTCAATTACCAGGATTCTCCTTTCCAGGGACACGGGTCTCCACGCACGGCAAACACGTGGGTGATTCAGTCCCCAAGAGTAGCTGATAGCAACAGAGCGGTGACAGCTGCTCAAGGGGAGCCCTCAACCTCATGAGAGGCAACCACATTGAGGGAGAAAAGGAAGAAAAAGCAGAAGAGTAGAGGAGAGAAGAAAATAAAGAAAAGAGAACAGATCACTGGGGTACCTCGGGATTGTGACACCCGTGTTTACTTAAAGAAAGTAAACCCCCTGAGGGGCAGGTTTGGGATGAATGGATTTGTAATTCAAAACTAATAATCGATGAACTATAGCATTAACTGCTGAACCTGTCATCTTAATAAATCATAAATATTGCAAAAATTTAGAGTTATCCAGCCCACTGTAAAAATATAAATTTTTATTTAAAAGTGCAATAGATATTGAATTTAGAGTTAGGTTAAAGTTAAATACATTTTAGCGAGTTGGCTAGTAAATTATTTCTTTTTGTTGGAGTTTGATACTTTCAATAGGGACGAAAATCACATTGAAAATTAAGTAAACTAAAAATAATAGTGACTGAAGAAACACGTTTTCAGAACCACATAAAGTTAAGTATGGAATTGACAGACAGCTTATTCCACGAAATAGTAAAATTTGTTGAAAACCACAAAGAATAATTTTCAAACCTTTGGTGTAAAAAAAGAAAAAAAGAAATTAGCTTTTCGTTTGAATGGCAATAAAGTCAGGTGGATGAAATTCAAAGCGCTGTTATTTAAGACACAATATTGAAGAAAAATAGACGTATCAACGCGGGCATTATGACATGTCAGGTCGTTGATTACAAAGTAGAGTTTGAAGACTCAATTTTAAAGATCATACAACCTTAGTCACGCATCATGCCTAGGCATTAATCATAAAAAGGTTTCTCTTTTAACAAAGGTCAAATTCGCGCTCGTGCGCAATTCTGCAGAGTCCGTATGTAAATTATCACACTTGCAAGGCGGTGAACTAACAATGGCTCTCAAACAATGATAAATTTGTCATTTTACAACTGGCGATCTGAGAACTATTGTAATTTACTGCTAATAGAACAGGTCAACTTATTTCGTCGTAAACTGAATCATACCCTCGCAACAGACCATTGTTTCCTGACAGATAGAGCTAAAAGTTCTCCCACTTTGGATGTAGGTGTCAGAGAGACTAACATATCTAAATCAACTCAAATATCTGATTCAGCCCACATTTTTGTTATTGTTAATCCCTTTATTCAAAAGTCAGCAAAATCATGCAAATATTATGAAAGAGCAATAAAATTTGAAAATACATTTAAATCTTAATGTGATATCAGTTATGATTGTGAGTGTTTGATATTATGTATATCTTCACTGAAATTATTATACAGCAACTTATCACGAACAAATAAAGTAATTTAAAATTTTTATAAGCAAGGTTGGACCAAGCGATTTCAGGAATAATTATAGTGAAAGATAATTTAGCCATTTCATAAGAACTTATGTTTCATAAGTCCTTTGTATACATAACAAAAGTAAACTCCATCCTATGCATCACAAATTAAACATTAATTCCAGTTAAATTATTCAACATTTTTATAAACTGCTAAATAATAAAGTTTAAAAATCAAGTTAAAATAATAAAGTTTTGGGGGATATTTATGCCATTCGCAACATCATACAGAATAAGATTAGGTAAAACGCAATAAAACAAAATTTTAATAATATTATTTCTACTTTGCCTTGCGCACGTACACAAAAATGAAGCTGTCAATTAAATCCCATATGCTTTAACGATTTAAAGTTATAATTTGACTTAAATTGAAATTTGAATAAATTAAAATATTTCTAACCATTAATATGAGAGAAGTTATGTTGTTAGATAACTGTTTAAAAGAACATTAAAATTTCGTGTGTGTAAAAAGTAATTTGTCAAATAAAATTGGCATATGTTATTTTAAATGCTTTGTATGCTAATTAAAAGGACAGTATTTTTTATCTTTATATATAATTATTATAATTTACTTCAAATTTTTATTTTAATTACGTTGCAAATTCATCGATTTTTCTTAAAATTTATAGAAACTAAACAAAAAAATTGAAGAATGCAAAGATGTCTCGAAATCAATAACATTTTCCGATTATGCAAATTAAATTAATTAAAACATACCTGTGAATGTAGAAATGGCTTTCAATCTTTCTTGAAATCATGTGAGTTTGAAACAATGATCTTTATGTCTTTGGTCTCTGCAACAAAAGATTAATGTTAGTAACTAGTAGTGAGAAAAGTAATTGTCAGGAATGTAATGTATTCAACAAGACATGATATTATCAAAAGAAGTCAAAGGAAAGTCTAAGAAACAGTAATATCTCTGAAAAATATTACTATTACTAGTAAATTAGTATTTTTTCTGAAGTTTAAATAAAAAAAAGAATAATTTGCTATAATGTTGTATATTAGTAAATGTTGATTTGTGAAATGTGTTGCAATAACGTTAGTCAAAGTAACTATTATTTTATACAAGTTCTTGTTATTGATTTTTTAGAATTCAACTTTTTCAAATTAATAACCTGAGTTTTTGTTTCTAAGGCTACACTATAAGAAGTACTATCCATGGAACATAATTTTGAATTTTTCGAAATGCTTAAAACTACTCTAATGATGTAATAAAAAAATTTGAACTTCTTCCCCACTCTATCAAAGATAATTTGTAAAAGTTAGTAAATGTATAGACTTAATAACGTACTAGAACGTATTGCAATCTGCTTTGCTACCACTTGATCACAAAACTTATGCCATTGTGAGCAGATATAGCAGAGAAATACTATTTTTACTATGTACTAACTCCTAAACATTTTAATCCACTCGAACGTGAAGGTCCACTCTCCATTAATTTTACTTTTTTCTACTTTAATAATTTGAACATAATAGATTAAGAAATTTTGTTTATATTATATAACGATTTTTAATACTAGTCCACTCCACAAATAATTTATAGTAATAATATAATGAGGATTAAATTTTCTAGAGGTTAACATTATGGAAAATTTATTTAATTTTTAACATTTGTGGTCAATATTGTTTATAACTGGTTTTGAATAAAAACTACTTCATATACGATGCAACAATGCTATAAGCGTGTAATAAATTGTATTAAAAAAAGATAACTTATATCAAAGTGAAGTTAATAAATTAAACAGATAGCAAATATTTTTTTTTCAAATTCTTAAAATAATTTTAGCAGAAAACAGTAAAAATAAAGCAGCACAAATTATCTAGCCACAATTACTTTTTTTTTTCTAGCAAAATTACTTGTAATCTTGGAAAAGCTATTGACAACTTGCTTAGATAAATTTCATGTGCTCAAAAATCAATCCTTTTAATATATTTTCTTATATCATCTCTAAAATTCATGTTATGACCTAAGAGTGTCAATAAAAACAGCGAAAGTCTGGTTCTCCGACTGCTTTTGTTTTTATCCTACATAGCTTCGGGAAATTACTAATCATTGATAATTAGTTGAAGTTAACAGGTAAAATTCTCTTTTATCAGACCACAGATTAAGAAATAAAATAATTATTGGGAAATTATCCACATTTTTTCTTTTCCTTCAGGGAGAAAGAAAAAAAAAATAAAGGTTCGCTCTTTTCCTTTTTTTTTTTTTTTTTTTACAGAGGCGAGGACGAAACTGATTGTTGAGAAACCAGCCACGTGATTATGCGGAACAGCTGACTGACCAAGGCCAAAATAAAGGGCCGTATAGTTACAGGCGGATAAGAACTGGAAAGAACAAAGAAAAAATGTCTATTTTGTGAACCTTACACTCTCAGGAGTCATTCACTTATACTGATTGCAAAATAACGGAAAAAAATATCGCGCCTGAACTGATTTTCATTAATTTTGAAAAGGGCATTTACTTTATATCCTGTTACTTTAATTACTATTTTTAGTTATTGGGAATGTTAAGGCAAATTTCAAGTAATGTGAATCATTTCAACTTAATTTTTCTCGTTACAAGTTAAATGAGCTTCATTTTTAACTCTCTCTTATTTAATATACACATTTTTGGATATTCCCTTTTTTCTATAGGATTTGCGAGTTCGATGATATTTACCCATACAAAGGGAATTCCAAACTTAATTAAGCATCTAGTCCTTATATGAGCATGGAACTCAAGAACTAATTTGGTTTGTCACAGCACGGTCACATTTCGCATATAAAAGTAAATTAGATCGGTCGGGGCCTATAGTTTAAAATGGGTTTCGATTTATTGCAAACATTCATACCTGGTATAGAGCTCGAATTTACAGACTGTTATATTCAAGGCTGAAGCATTAATATTTTGCTCCCGGTAGGCAATGAACTGAAACTAAAGAGCTGATCATATTTCTGTAGTTATCTCTTTATTTTTTTAAATTTATAATTTGTAGATTTTGAAATATTTACAAATAAAAATATATTCGAAAAGCAAAATTGTATTGTATAAATTTTTTTTTTATTTAGGAGTACGAAAAGCTTTTTCTTAGTGTCTTCATGACATATTAAGATTTTAGAAATAGAATATCATTTTAAGTGCCTTAGTTTTACATTCAAAGCTGTGTCTATTAAAACAGTTCTTTAACAAATAGCATTTGGTATTGTTATTTTAAAGAAAATTCTCTTCAGAAACATAGGAAACGAAAATTAAATTAAACTTACAATTCAATTTTTACATAAATGACACAATGTTTGACTAATTCTACATATTTTAGAACAGTTTTAAGTAATTATTAATTTAAATCTTTTAATTAGAAATATCTTCATACTTATTTTTTCTATTATGAAACAATTCAAAAAGTTATTTTACAATATTAAACTAAGTGTTAGAATATTTTATTTCTCAATTTTTTTACACATAATATTTAAGAAAATTGTATTTTAAACATATTTGTTATCACTAGTTTTATAAAAGAAAATTTCTGTATAGTTTATCTGTGATTCCTAAATCTGATATTGTTCATATATTAATTTAAACTTTCATGCAAACTTTAAACGAGAATATGTAAAAAGTACTTTAAAGTACTCAAAATCTAAAAAGTATATTAATAATCCTTTAAAGTGCAAAAATAGTGACATGAAAGTATTCATTTAACTTATTAAGAATGATTTAATAAGAGATAATTTTCAAAATTTAAAATACTCAATCGTATGAAAAACATTCTGCTCTTTTTAAATAAAAGTATCTTAGACACCAATTTAAACCTATACTGATATCGAGTATCTATTAACAAATATCGAGGCTGCATAAAATATTATTCATTTCTACTTTTTAATATAAGGAAACTAGTAGTTATAGTGAAGGTTGTTACATCAAGGTTAATTATCATTTCCAAAAGTATTCAATACGCATATAGATTGTTCCAGCAATAAAAAATCTAAAATAAGGACAAATAAAATTTATATTGCTGATATTAATTCATAGATAATACATCAACTTATTAAATAACAGCTAGCTTTCACTTAAGAAAAAGTTATAACGGGATGTGTTTTACTACCTCTGACATTGTTGAAGAAACTATTTCGTCAGGTAAATAGTGAAATGTAACCTTAACTCTCAATAAAAACAGCTTAGAAGAATATGCGTGCAAAATACATACCCAATAAGTATTTCATAATAGGATAAACGTTGAGTTTATCAACTAATCTATTTGATAGTACCGAAATATCATTCCTTCAAGCCAGAGCAATGAACTGGAAAGTAGAGTGGGCGAATCAGGAAGACTTTTTTGATGAGAGGTTGGCTACGACCCGTTCTTGTGAAAGGCGTTTCAAGAATCCCCGAGAACAAGTAGTTTCCCATAGAATATTTAGCGAACTACCTATTCTCTCATTTTAGGAAACCTCCAAAAGAAACTAAGCCAGCAAACAAACATTAAATTGCTTAGAATAACTTCAATAGATTTCTTTTGACCTATAGCAAACTGTAGACAGTAGATAATAAAAAATAAAAAAATCATGGTAATTACTTGAAAAATATGCATTTTTAGTTTTACTTACAACAGTTACAAACAATTAGATCAAAGAAAAAAATAGTTTTCTGTTCCAGTATTTTTTTTTTAATTTTCTCTAATTAAATTTAGTACTTTTATTGTATAGTAATTATTAACGAATACTTTACAAATGTGTGTGTGAAGGGCTTAAGATAGCATTTTTATCATGCTTAAATAATTTAAATTCAAGAAATATTCTTATATTTGAAATATGACAAACTTGCATTAAAATTCGTACAAGCACTGATAAATAGATAAAAATTGTTAAACTTCGAAAAATTTGATAAATGAAATCATGGTAAATATTGTCATTAGATATAGTTTTCTAATTGAAAGCAAAAGTTTTGAAATAACTTTTGATTAATATTTCTTAAGAAAAAAAGAATTTGGTATCCAATTTTAAATGCACAAAAATTATGAAGAACATTTATTCTAAATGTAAATATTTTATCCAATATGTTGGAAATTTTTTTTACATTATGTTAAAGATCAATTACTCTCAAAAATTTACGATATTGAACCTAATTTAAATGGAGAGATCTAAGTTTTTTCCGTTTCCCCTAAAAGGTATTTAATTTTTCAATTTTTCACCCAAATCCTTTAAAACTACTGTTCAAACAAATGTTGTGCTATGTTCATAGAAATGAAAATTCCATGGGGATTCTCAAGATTCTTTTATAGAATTTTTAAAATTCAGTTTAGGAAATTCTAATAAAGCAATAGGGCTATGAATTTATAAAAACTGCAAAATTGAACATGTACAGAATGACGGAAAAAATGGGAAAAGTATAAAAATCGAGATAAAAATATACAGAATAAAAATTACTTTGATGGACAGAATTTATTTTCGAATTAAAATTAAAATTATTTCTTTAAAAAACATTTCCTACAAAATAAAGCTGCTTAGTTAAAAAAAATACTTTTAAAAGTAATTTTCTAACATGAAAACTTTCAGAACATGCTTCAAATGTATGAATTTATTTTAAAAATTCGTTTCTACAGAAGAGAATTACATAATAATTAGCATTCAAACATATTCCAATTTAATATTCTTTTTTTACATACTGAATTTTTAGCTTTATATTTAACATAATGATTTCATTATTCTCCTTATACATTTTATTTATTTAAAATAAATAACCTTCAATTCAATTAAGTTATTAGAACTACAAAGACACGATTTTTTTAATCAATATACTATTCAATATCCTTAGAAGGTTATGGGGTGAAATTCTTGTGCGTTAAAACTTCTGTAACTTTTTTTTTCTTTCTTTTACTTTTAAACTTGATAATAAAGTTTCAAATAATAAAAATAATTTAATCAATTTCTTTTCGTATTTTGTTCATAAAAACTTTTACAAATTTGCATTTATATACAGATATTTTTGCCTGAATACAAGTTAAAGGAAACTTGTTTGTTCTGAAATTCAAATAATTTATAGCCGTATTTTTTTTCATTAATACAACTCTAGCATTTTCGAGAATACTTTTCCATTGTTAATGATAAATAAATGATGGTTCGTAAGCGAAATTAACATTTACAGAAATTATTTTGAAAGTATTAATGGAAAAATGAGCTAGAGATTCAAAAGAACTGACTTTCTCATTAGAGAAGAAATAACACGAGGGAAAATGTTAATGGATCAATTAAAATAACAAATGTAAAGTTGATTAAAATAGTTTTAAAATGTTAAATGCGAATACAAATTTATTTGGTTCTTTAATTTACGATAATCTTTTTCAAGATCAGTATATTGTCTGTCAATACTTTTTCTAAAAAAATTGCAAGAATATATTTTTGTTTGTTACTTTTATTTCAACAAAAATAACTAACTTGGAAAGTAGCTTTTTGAATAACATCTATGAAAAATTAAGACTAGTTGTGTGTTACGGATGAACTCTTTCAATTTGTAGTCGCTGCATTTTCAGATTTACTTTGTTTTTATCGTCATGCTTCTCAAAGTCAAGGAAGGACAATTAAATAAAATTATTTCCTTGTGGCGGTTTCGACATTACAAAAATAATGTACATTATTATTTGTTTGGAAATGGCAACAAAGCAAGAATATTGTATTTCTTAGATTCTAGAGGTCATGGTTGATTATTGGGTCTTTTCTTGCTACCTCTCATTTTTTAAACGAAGGACTCATATGTAATTAAATACAATTTGGTCTCATTCTATTTCAGAAAAAAATTAAAATATTTCTTATAAATGTTCTAAATTAAACTGTAAGCAATCCCATAAAACTAACTATTTTGATTTAAAAAAATCCTTTAAATAAAAAAGATTCACATAGAACAATTTGAAAATCTATTGTAATGATCATAAATTATATTGATCTGTTTTTAATTTTAAATTGTGGTATTAACTAAAGTTAATATCAACTGAAAATCTCTTTTACATACTAAAATGCAACTGCATTGAATTTAAAAACAGGTGTGATTCATTTTACAACTTGCTATCTATTCACTTCAAGTTTTCTAAATTATAAAATATAATGTAAGTTTTTCCACATACAAACATTTCTCTACGTAAATGATTCTTTAATGACGTTTCCTAAAAAACTTTAAATAAATAAATATTATTTATTAATATATTAAGTTAATAAATTCAAATAATTTCTATACCACAAACAGATTATTTAAAATTAATATAAAAAATAAGGAATCTTTCTTATATTCTTTTTAGCATGTATTTTATTAAAAATAGTGCATGCCCTACTGTAGGCCAAAATGAACTTAAAAGCAGAAGCTTTATATCATCCATTGTCCCCGCCAGCTATTAAATACAGGTCTCTGGCAGATCTGCCGAAATTTTCTGTTGACAATCAAATCTAAAATTTGCAATACTAGACAAGATTGGCACAGAGAATAAACATTTCAACTTAAGAAATATAATGAAGTTTAGTTCCATTAATGTGTGGATTATAAATATGGTGACAAATTTCAAGAATTTATCATTTACAATACTACAACATGACAAGCCTTTTAGGTTTAATTTGTTTTTTCAGTCTACGTTTCTTTTCTTAAGGTAAATTTGACATAGTTTAATATTAAAATGTTTGATTCCGAATCTTTACAAAACATCTATATCTAAGATGGGAGTGAAATTCATGTGCAGAGTTGATTAACCATCTCGGTAACTTTATGGTAAGTAATGAACATTAAAACAAATTAACGAGAAGAAATTTACCACGTAAGCAAGCAAAATATTTAGATTTTTTGAAGTGAGTTTAGATTGAAGTGAGATTACATATTGACTTATGGAATTGGGCCTTATCCCTAAGAAATGTCAACTTTTGATTTTGTCATGGTTATATTTCGAGAAGATGAATTGCACTATTTCGACTTTTATATACCAGAAAAACTATATTCAAAGACAATTTTTGACACATAATTAATCAAAAGTATCTACGTCCCTTTGGAAAACATATTCCGTTATATATTTGTAGCAACACTCCTCCCCACCACGCATTCAGATTTTGCATCTTTTTCTGCATTGAAAATCCAGAAGAGAAAATAGAATGTATTTAAATATTCTAAATACAATAAATATTCCTAAAAGAATTACAAAACTATTCACATTATTTCACAGAGGTATATTGAAAACTATCAACCTAGAAATTATTAGAACTTTTAAGTCAAATTATGCATTTATTATTCCTTGATTACATTACAAATCTTTTTTTCATAAATTCTCAAAAATTTTAATTTTGAAGAAGTTTGGTTTGTCTCTCAGTCATTTTTTGTAAACGAAGGTTTATTATACAGGGACTTATAGTTTAAAGCTTAGAATAAACTTCTATCATCCTAGCTCGAGGTTAGATTCAAACACCTGAAATGATCAGAGCACTAACGGTTCAATGACCAATATGGAATTAATTCCGCGAGGAGGTAATGTTTACAATAAAATCTTATAATTAAATTTAGTATTGTTTTAATCAACATTAAAATAGTTAGAGTTAAAATTGCTGGCGAGTTTGTTTCTCAAATTAATATAATTCCATTTGTTTAAGTAAACAGTTACTAAGAAACCCATTGTAAAGTTTTGAATGGATGTATAAAATTTAAGCGGGCTTTGAAATAACTTGTCTACCGAGATGTTTGTACAAAACTGCTTTAAATTATTTATACATATGAAAAACGTCTTTTCAACTGTCAGTTATTTTATAAAAAACAGATCCATCCACAAAAGGGTGCATTTTCAAGGAATAGTGAATAAACCAAAATTTTCGTAATCTATGATTATGCGATTTATAATACAGTAGATATTTAGTTCTTTAAAATTAATTTCAATGGATATATCAAACTTTTCAAATTCAAAAATTTCAAATTAATGATTTAAATAACAGTTATGTTGCTTTTCTTTGAATATTTAAAAATTACCGGACAAAGCACGTGACATTTCTAATTTCAATCCTTTCGAAAAATCATTTTCGTGATTTATCGAAACATACATAATGACTTATCCGATCCTTTCGATAAATCATTATTTATACAAAATAATCTACAGAATTTCAAGCTTTCTTCAGTCTCTTAATATTCTTATCATACAAGTTCTGAATTTAGTTATGGTCTACATTAAAAGTTGACACTTCTTTTACTTTGCGTTTATGTAAGTCAGCATCACTACTAAAATATGTGATCTTATTTACATAAAAAGATTACCTTATAATTTACAGCACATAATGATATGTTTTCTTGTAAGGTCAAAGATTTAAGTGTACAAATATTTTAGGAGATATTTTCATGAACTTTTTTTAAATTCTCCAATCAAATTATTTTTCCGTAGTAAACTATAATATACTTTAAATTTAATCGGCTAAGGATATCGTAATATTTAAGAAAAATCTATTTAAAAAATTTAATATATAAGAGTTAGTAGACATAGTTAAGATTTCAATTCAAATATTTCTAATTATCATGTATGAAAATATTGTACTGCAATTTTTTTTGCAAAAATTTGCATACACGAGTACAAAAAAATATAGACAATACCTTACAACGGCCTCTGCTAGTCAAGCTGCCGACTATGCGTTATCAAAGCTTGAAGCCTAATTCAAGCTTCACGATACAGTTAAATTTTAATATCAAAACAAAATTTTGTCATGAAATTTGATTATTTTATAATTATATAGAAGGAACACTGCAATGAAAGTTCGCGAACTGAAATTAAAAGTGGTACTTATATTATAATTCGAATTTGAAACTTTATTTCTTAAATCATTGACATGCTTGTAATGTTTAAGGAATAAGAAACACTCATTAAACAACTCAATTACGTAAAATAGAAACAGAAATGGAGAGAAAAAAAATCAAGCGTTCTTGCAATAAGAAAAAAGACCATAACATTCAAAATTACCGAACCAGAAAATACTAATATATCATTGCTTTAGCAAAGAAATAAAATCTAAATTACTTTTGTTACCCTTATTGAACAAACTTAATGATTGAAAAGGATATGCAAGTTTTTATTTACCATTTTACCAATTCAACCAAACTAACACAAGAGGTGACTAGAATTAAGCTGAATTAGTGACAGCAAATTTACCTTCAACGCAACATTAATTGTGTACAAGAAAAAAAAAATCATTATTCCGAAAATTCGTGTATTTCTACAAGGTTTTTATTTAATTGAAAATTGGACATTTTCCTAACTTGATACAGTAGATGCTTGTAAATGCATTTCTTAAATTTATAAAATAAGTTTAACGAATTGTTACGATTTTTATAAACAAGATGCATACTGGTCGAATTGAAATGCATTAATAATACGAGAATTTTTATAATTTTTATTTTAATATTTATAAAGTTTACTATTTTCTAAGATTTAGAGGAAAAATCTATGGCAATGCATTCAACCCCAGCCTTTTAGTTTTATGATAATTTCCTTTTAATATAACTTTTGCATTTAGAGTTCAGAATAGAGGAAACAAATTATGATCGATTTTAAATGTGTGTATCTAGTTTAGATATATAGATTACCTAAACTAGTCTAAAAAATCTTAAAAATTTTAAACCAGTTTATTAAAATTTTGAACATGTTTATTACTGCTATTACTAAAACACAAATTTTTTAAAACGTCATTAACACGAATTTGTAATTAATAAGAAAATTTATTAATGGATGTTGTTTTAAATGGTTTTTTTATAAAATATTTTCTAAGTTTCCAGTTATTGATACGACTTGTTTCAAACTCACTTTGTAGACAATAACTTTTGCCGTGCAAAAAGGGAAAATTGTTCAATTTCCGCATTATTGCTTTATATAAATGAATTTGCAGAATTAAAGGCATATTGATAAAGTTTGTGTTCAATAAATCAAAAATCAATTTTGATTTAGCTCATTTTTATGTGTATTGAAAAATTTATATAATTCTCAGATTAAATAGTAAAATATGATAATAATCAAGGTGATGAACATTATGTAGTTCTTATCGTAAATTTCTAGAAGAATAGACATTAGCAGCTTCAGACTAAATATTTATAATTGTGTTTATGTAAATATTAGAATAAAATAATGACTAATATTTGATATTTTCTTAATAGACGCGAATTGAAAATTTTACGATTTGGAAGATATTTAAAATTTGTAAATTAATATTTCTCCATTTTATATAAGACAATATGGATGTATGATATTTAAATATAAAGAGAGGGCTATGTTCAAATTTATTGAAGTTTTAAAATAGAACTAAATTAGAGAAAAAATTATTGTCGAGTTTATTATGTACAGATTATATGAGCATAGATGATAACTTTTAAATGTTCTTTGGTCATCTTCAATTAATATAATTATTAAACAATTTATAACTACACCATTGCAATTTTTACGAAATTAGATTTGCATAAATCATGATAATAAAATTATATCAAGTTTAAATTTACTCTAGTCTGCAAATATTTTATAAAGAAAACTTTAAGTAATTGCAGTTTAAACATTTTGTTGCTTCAGTTTAAATATTTTTCATCCTACGAAATCTTAGTCTTGTACAGATTAGCTAACAGATACCAAGTATTAGAACAATGTAAAGCTTTTTCATATTTTTAGAATTTCAATAATATAATACTAATAAATCATTCGCTAAATTAGTTACATACATTTCAAATTATGTTCCTTTAATATCTGGAATGAATTTACAAAACCTGGAAATCTCAAGATAGAAAATTATAAAGTTGAACATATAGTTATCCAAGGCCTTCAAAGATTGTTTTAGTAAGTGATCATAACTAAGCATGGGAAATAAAAATAAGCAGAACTCCAAAACCATCTCTGAGAATATGTCAAAAGAAACCTTTCACTATTAGAGGTTGATGAATTTTGGATGAGCAATTTTTACCTCAAAAAGAATGTGGCCTTAATCACTGGAATCAAATGAAATGTTGCTTCAGCTAAAAGGCTACACCAAGAAAACTGATTAGACATTTTATTTGAAGTGCATAAATACTATAAGTCTTACTTTTATAATGTTGTAAACCATCCTGAAAAGAAATATGAATGAGTTGTTTACATTTTATTGATTTCGATATTTTACTGCAGAATATATTTCTGCTGAATTATATTCCATAAATTCATTTTAAATTGACAAATATTGCCGAATACAGGAATGAATGAAATGTATATACATTTTAATTTAGTTTAAATTTAATATTATACACACACACACACACACACATACATACATACATACATATATATATATATATATATATATATATATATATATATATATATATAAAGCCTTTAATGATTCTTTACAGTCTATTTAAGAAATGTAAATTTTTAAATTGAACATATTGTTTTTAAATTGAATCATTTCTATAGATTAAAAAGTAATCCAGAGCAGCAGTTAATGGATACGAATGAAAATATCTATTACATAAAGTAATTATCTAAAGTTATAAACAATTATCCTCACTGCGAGTTAACTGTAGCAAAATGACGGTAACCTTTAAGATGAATTTGAAGACACTTCGCCGCACATTACCGCCACTCTTGGCATTAAGATTCAGTTAACTAATCATGCGGGTACCTCAGACTTGTTTTTTTGTTCCGGTCTGAATACTTAGCCGGAAAACGATGCGCAAAATTCAAGAGCGGAATATAACGCCGTGAAAGAAAACATTCATCATTCCAGTTTCCAATAAAGATCCCGTGAAATGACGTATTTTATTCAATCCAAAGAATAAAATGTCAAATTTTAAAGTATAGGAAACCTTATTTGCTATTGGCTCTAATCGTTTCATCTTCGAAAGACATATACAGTTCTTAAAATAGTTATTCTAGAACAGTTTTTGTAAATTATTTAAAAGATTAAATTTAAAAGTAAATACTAATGGATGTGTATAGCACTAAAATGAAGCTTCGCCAGTTTAATAAACAAAGATACTCTTTTATTTGACGATCTATGATAATTTTTGCTCACGTGGCTTATTTGATTAATCAAAGATCTAAAAATTTAAATGAACTACAAACATTGACGCCCGAGATGGGAAGCCACGAAAACTCAAATTGAAAGCGGATGCACATCATTTAGCTACCAGTTTCCATGAATCAGCAAGAAAATTTTGGTAAAATTTATAATTCAACACAAATGGTATTTTAAAATTTTTCAATTTTATTTCGATTAATAAAAAGTTTTTATTGAAAATGGCAAATTAAAGCTGTAAAAACAAAAATAGCTTGGTTGAGAAATTTTTCACGTTGATTTACAATCTTCAACAGTTGGCTTTAAATCATTACATGTTCGCTTCAGTGAGTGAAAAATAAGGTCTAAATATATATATAAAAAAATGTTATAAGTTAAAGACTGGTAGCAATGGAAATATATCATTACGTTAAACTCAAAATTCTATATATATATATATATTTTCCCAAAAATATTGACATTTATAAAAATTTCCGGTAAAAAGAATAAAAATATGAGATTGTCATTTTATACTTACATTTTTATCAAGAGTGATATTTCTATTAACTTTTAAAAATAGGCAACTTAAATTAAGAATCTAAGGAAAATTTACTATTCGTAATAGATAAAATTAAAGTGTTAAGTACTTATTAGATTTCTATTTTCATAAGTAGCTTCTGATTATTGTGATGAATTTACAAATAGAATGTTATTTATTGAATGTCATTTCAATGATACTAACCACAATATACTTTTGCATATAAGATAGATGTATTATAATAGTAAAATGCATACGAAATATAGAAAACTTGAGAAAATTTCTAAGAATTATGAATATATTGAGAGTTTTTGTGCACATTAATTACTATAGAATTATAACATTAAATAACAATTCAGGCATATGTAGCAAATCGTATAAATATCAGATGCTTCACAAGCAATGTTTAGCATTTCCACTCCATAACTTGTAAGTATTTAGGCTACTCAAAGGTACACGAAGAGTCATTATTTCAAATCAACAAAATCAAAGTGTTATCAAAACATTTTTATGTGGCCATCTAAATAAAATCAGTAAACTTTAAATTCTTTTTATTTACATCAATAAATATTATAAACACGTTTTATTTACAAAGAGCATAATCGAAATACAAGGTTGCACATGGCTTTCTTCCATTAAAATCAGAACTTTTGTTTGGTTTCAGTGTTGAGAACGTCGAGTCATAAGCATTAAAATTAGATGTTATTTGAATTGTTTTTGTTACCACTGCACTAAGATATGAATAAATTTGACACTTCTTTATCCCAACAAAATTTCTCCTCTGAATATTCAAGTTGAATTACGGTAGTAATTAAAAAATCATCAATGTAATACGAAGCTTTGAAACAAAACAAATTTCTCTGACCCAATTTCCACGAAACCTTTTGTCTTACATTAACCAACAATGAGATAAATAGCTGGGTGGACCTCATTCAAAATATATGGTCCCTCCTCCCCCTAAGGAATAATAAAGCTAATGGTCTTCGTGTCAAAAAGTCGACTGCATTTTTGAAACTGCTTAATGCTGCCTGATTTGGTTTTTTACTTATTTTCACGTTATGGCCTTCACTGGGTTATTTTATGTCGTGCCTTGGAAAACATTGTTTCTGGAAGGAAAATTATTTTAGGAATGTCTCGTAATTAGGTGGGAAAAACGTATGCATTTTTCATTTGCATATTTTGTAGAAATAAAATGGCATGTTTCGTTACGCAGAAAAAAAATTAAAGGTTTTAATGACTCAAAATAGAAACTGTACACTTTAACAGAAAATTTAATAAATTAAACGCAACTATTGCATTGAAAAATTTAAGTATCTTCAAATCTATGCTTCTTAGCTTCATTTGCTTCTATATTTCTAAATTTTATGAAAAAGGTTATTTTCAAAACTGATTACTTCATTTTCCAAATTAAAGTAATTTCCAGAATTGCAAGGTGCTCTATTTCTGAAATTTAAAATTCTTACCAAATATCAACAGGTGCAAGAAAATGGGTTGAAAAACATTTTTCAATTTTAATTTTTTTTTAAAGGATTAGAAGTATTTTATTTTTCAGTTATAGAGCTGGAATGTATTGTACACTATTTTTATGTTAAATCTTTTTTCTCAAAATGAAGCGTTTTACTAAATAAAGTACATTTTCTGAAAAAGTAATTTGTTGAGCTCGTTAAAACTTAAAATACTTATCAAATATGTTATTTTATAAATTTAAACCAAGAATTTGTTCCATATAATTTTTTGTTAAAGCTTTCTAACTTGAAATGTTTGAAAACTTAAATGCTGCAAGCGAAAAATACATGTTAAAATAGCTTATTTTGTTAAACAAGAAACGTAACCCGGGAATCTTTTATTTTGTTCATTATGAAAAACTGAAAATTTTTTCAATGATTAAATACACAATTTGGTTTAATAGTTATTTTTTACATGTTCTCTTAAACAGAGGAAGTTTTAACATTATCGTTATAAGAATTTTTCTGTGACAGTCTACCCCCTCAAGAAATAAAGCACAAGTAGTAATATGCATATTATTGTAAAGTTTGAATTAGTTCATAATAATCTATTATTGTAAAGTCTACAATAATACACTGCTCAAAACAATTAAAGGTTATTGTAAGTTTTATACAAAATAAAGATACAAGGGAAATTTTTTTTTTTTGCCGAAAATGAAAGAAGAGAATCTCAAATGTAAATTTTTATGATTTTCAAACTGTGGAGTATGCTAATTTTGAGTTCGACGTCAAAAAGGTCGCTTCAGCGGCAGTGAATGAAATTTGACTTTCAACTGAATAAAAGACAATGAAGACAAGGATGATCGGCATTCAGTGACTGCTTTGTTTCATTGAGTACGATGTCTCAGCGAAGTCATTTAACCAATTCAGAAGCTTGGAGATGTGTTGGTAGGTTAGAAGGGGCCAAACTCAAGCCGAAGTATCACAAGCAATGGAAATGACCCACAAATGATTTTTAAGTTTTATTATCTTCATCATCCACCCAAAGCAAGATATTTCCTGACGCCTGGAAGAGTTTCTTCTGAATTTGAAGACAAATTTATCTTAAACAGAAAAATACTTTGTAAAGTATTGTGACTGTGAAGCTTTGACATTACACAATGCAAAGCGGTGACATTTTACAGCTCAAAAGCAAAGGTTGGTAAAGTTTAACAAGAACATAAGACAGTTTAAATGAACTTTTCAATGAATGCCAAAATAAAAGGCATGCTTGTGAACTGTACCCTGATGGAAGTCGCAGAATAAAGTTATTTATACCACATATTATTCATATTTACTACTTATATACCACATATAACTATGTAGAGATGTATGTAGAGTTCAAATTTGTACAATACCCACAATATTCCAAGTGGAAATTTTATATATGTATATATAATAAAGTAAGTTAAGCCGCAATTCATAATATACTATTGTACCGGAAACTTAGTGTAAACATATGCTAATCCTTTTGGGAACAAATCAAAATTTAGCTGGATAAAGTGGTAACTTTAATGTTGAAACTCTTAACTCCTATTTAATTCCTAGACACGTTTTAAAGAAATGCACATTTTCTCTGATAGAAGATCAAACATCTTCAAAACACTTACGTGATCAATTACTTCCAAATAAAATTAAAGTTTAATATGTAATGAGTACTTTCCTTCAAGAATTTAATACGGCAAAAATAAAATTCTCAACTCCCATTGCATAGATTCCGTAATGTTCCAACGTAAAAAAATCTTATCCGATACCTTTTTTATATAGCTTTAAAAATATTGGCTAATTAAATTCATAGCATAAGCACACACACATTTAAATACATTTTTTTAAACCAAGAGATGACGGAATCTCTTAAACAGCCTACTGAATACCTAAACATCAAAGTCCTTCAGGAGCATCCAGGGAATAAAACCAGTCTATATTTTACAAATACTTTCCAGCTGAACTTAATGCACGTAGAGTTCAATTTTATGTTTTGTAAATAGTTTCAAACACATGACTGAAATTATAAACCAGAGAAACAGGTCAATACAGGCAAGATTAGAAATTAATGCATAACATTTTTCAGATAGCATCACAGACTTCATGTATTTTCCTTATTTAACTACTGTTCAATCAACATTGTGTAGATATTTTTTTTTTATATCAACTTAAGTTTATTCTCAAAAATTCCCAAAGTTTTTATTTTACAATCCATTAAATTTAGGAAAAAAAAATTATAATGTCATGCATTTTAACAGGTGATTTTTTTAATGAATAAACTTAATACATAGTATCTTGCAAATAATCTAGCAAGAAGAATAAATTTAATGATTTAAAATTTTATGATTTTTCCAAGGGCCGAAACTCAATATGACCAAAATATACTAATTTTATAGTTCTGACTCATTAAATATTCTGCATATCATTTAACATCGTAATTACATTAAATGCTTTCAGTGTTTAAATTCCAATGAAAATTAAAAAGATTATATAATTTCCTTGAAAGAATATAATCAATTGAGATTCTTGTACAATATATAATAATAATAAAATGTGTATTGAGACAATTTTCAATTTTAAAAAATTTCTCCAAAAAAAAAAATGCCATTGAACTTTATGCAAATCTGAAAAGAGGAAAAATTTCAAATTATCACAATTTTTCAAAACAAAGGGCTTGATTTGAACTGATTATCCCCTCTACATTCATAAATTTAAATCCTTAGCAGTAACAAAAAAAAATATGTAATTTCTTAATGCGTTAAGAGACGAGTCTTGTGTTTACTAGTGAACTAAGGCAAAAACTACTTAAATGTTGACAAGAGTGCATTTTATTAATTATTACTCTTATTATAATTATTTTTTTTTGAAGTTTACAATAAGAAAATGTAGAAGTATATTTTTTCTCTGAAATAATGATCAAAACGAGTACATGTCACGCTTTTTTAAGAGTTGAACTTAACTGAAAAAAGAAAAATGTTTTTTTTTTTTCGAAAATTTAAAACAAGTAAATCGTATTTATCCGTAGATAGTAATGCTTATTATTAAATCTACCAAAAACAACCAGTTGCAAAGCTTAAAGAAAAAGAGAATTTTTTTCATTTTTTAAAGTGCCAAAGAAAAAGTTTGAATTGATGAATTTTAACACAGTTTACAATGTTGTCACGCTCGGTGAAGTTACATAATGATTACTTCAATGAAAGGATTTTAGATTAAATGCAAAATTTTAAAGTTTAAATTTAGATTTTTATTTATTTAAATTTGAAAAGTTGAAAAATCATTAAGTTTTATGTTGCTTGGAAGGCAATATTTTACAATAATTTTTACATTTAATAATTTTTACATTGTAATTATAGTTATAGATGTGGCAAATATATTTCATCTTTGAAACCTATTAATTCTTAACATTAAATTTTACACATTTACACATAATACCAAAACTAAATCTCAAGTATGCGTCATTGTTTTTTCTTCTACAATGTAATATAAGCAGAACTTTAAGAAAGATCAATAACTTTTTCACATTTGATTTTAAATGTAATGTTCTTCCATCAAAAATACCTATAAGTTAATTTTTTATAATTTAAGACTGTAACTAAGGTTTATAAGTACTCTGTCAAACATCATTCCGCTTAAAGAATGGAAATTATATTTTTTCAGTATGTTGAAAGAAGGCTGAATGCTCTTTTAATATTAATTAGATTATTAAAACTACCATTATGCCGCACTTACTGTCAATCACAATATTGTTTCTTTCCAAAGATACTTTTATTGCAGTTTTAATACTGATATTCAAAAGCATTGGTTTTAACTATTAAAATGTGTATATATAGGTATTTTAAAATTGCAAGGATTTTTATAATTAATCACAACTCGATATAAAATTTTTGAAATTACCCTAAGAATATGCTTATTAGAGTTAAATCCCAATTTTTTTTTATCATTTAAGTAAATTATTTTACAAAGTAATAAGTTTACCATTAAATAGTTTAATTTATAGTTTTTTAAATGTATACAAAAATGTCGATTTATGATTCTTAAATTTTTCACTGCAACTGAAGTTGGTAAAACCATGTTTGAATATTTATTATAAATTGGCCACTTTATGTAATTAATTATACAAATATTAACAAAGTTTAATATAAGTTATAGTTTTAAATTCATGAAATTCCAGGCATAGGGTTCTGATGTTTTACGCGAAACCATTGCTAGTAATATACATAAATTTTGAAAAACACGCAAATAATTATTTTGCATTCATTTTCAAAAATATAGAAATCAGAAATGTAGAACTGTAGTTGTAAAAATAGTTCACTTTTTTGTAGTAAAACACTTCCACTTTTGGAAAAATTTTTAATTCCGTGTTTATTCCCTTTCTAAGAGATGCACGCTCTTTTAAAAACCAGGTGAGTAGCAAACGAAACATCCACGAAGAGTTGACCGGAAATCCAGCACTATTCGGTGCGTGAAAATAAACAGCCCCAATACATGGAAACGGAAATGAGGGTCTTTGTTCAATCCCACGTCTCTACACACACCTGTACATGGATACGTTTCCGGGCGACAGATGTTCTTTGTTGCGTCCCCAACCAGAGGACGTGCACTGCAAAGAACCTTCCATTCATAATTAAAAAATACAATTTTTTTTTATAAAATATGGAAGATAATTTTTTTTCTCAATTCACGGTACTTTTTTTTCACAATAAGCAGGGTACAATACTGGATGCTCCTTGGGGGGGGGGAACTGACATTTAGGGCAAATTCTTTCTGTTAAAAACTCTAACATCTTGGCAGGGGCTTTTATTCCAAAGTTAAAAGATACATATTTAAATAAAAACTGTAAACTCAAGATTTCTGGAGAAATTTATAGTCCTTACTTTGTTTAGTACAAATAGCTTCATAGCTCCAAAAGTGCGTAGAAAACAAATGTTTAGAGAAAGGGGAGAAATATAAAAGGTCGGATATTTTTAACTTTAATATTTTACCTCTAAATAAATATTACTAAACACGTACTTTTTACTGCCACAAAATATTTAAAACATGTTTTTGACCGATCGCTAATTTTGAAACAAATTGATATTTATCAAATATCTCATTTGAGTGGGATCTTTCCATGTAACACAAATTATGTATAACGTAATCTGTCAAGAAATCATTACTATTTCATTTAATAAATAATGTATATCGCATAAAATCTAACATTTTGAAAAGTTATTAAATTTCCTTTAGTTGATCCACTCACAATTACTTAGTTATTAAAAAGAATAATAAAATTACAAAAAATGAAATTTATGGAATGATTGGAAGTTTAATTTTTATAGCAATTCAGAGTTTAAGTATTAGAGATTTTCTCCTAAAACATGTTATCAGTTTAATAAAAGAATTTCTTAATTACCAGATGCAAAAATAAAATCATTGAAATATAGAATTTTTCACGTCTTTAATCAACATTTTGCATATTTTGCTTAATGTGACAATATTCATGAAGTTTTTCAATATAGCACCTTACAGTGGATTATAAATTTATATATTTGTCATGAATCAAGTAAAAATAAACTCAAAAGCTAAATGTCTAAAATTCAAGGTGTCAGTTGTCAACAAACTTTTCTCAATTTGCCCAAGATTCTCAAAAGCTACCAAGTGCAATTGTCATCATATCATATTTTTAGTTGTGTTGTTAAAACAAAATATTCTTCCAAGCTTGGACTATTCTATGAGCCGTCAATTCAATTACCTGAATTTATATAGTTAAACTCCATTAAAATCTAATGTATTTTCATTAAAATTAATAGAATTTTAATGAAAATATCATATAATTCCTTTGAGAAACTTTAGTAGCATTTGCTTGTACCTTTAATCAAAATTGAAATCAACTATTGATGAAATAAAAAGAATTACAGCCAAAGTGCTTTTTTTTTTTTTTTTTTTTTTTTTTTTTTTTTTTTTTTTTTTTAAACAGGTAAATATAATTTGACTGGAAACAATCTCAAAGTTGAAACTTATCCATTAAACACAAACTACAACTATACATAGCTCTTTTTACATTTATGAATTGACGTATAATAAAGTTGTTTCTACTGATGTTATTACTAAAGATAGATCTCTTCTTTAAATTTAAGTCTCATATTTCGTAACAGTGAAAATTTTAAGGAATCGAAGAATTATATACTCCTAAAAATTTTTATGCACATGCTCCAGAATTCTTACCAAATGGTAAGATTTTCGTTTCTAGTGGTAGAATTACAAGCAGATTCCTTCTAAAAAGATTACCTCTAAAGTTAACTTTATATTAGGCATCTGCATTATACACAAACATAAAATATAATTTAATTAATAAAATGCTATCTAGATTTATCAGTCTTCAATGAGTTAAAATATTAAATGCCGAGTAGAAACGGTCTCAGATATATTGACTTAACTGCACTGAGATAATCATCAAATCACAAGGAAAATTTTTTGTCCAAAAGTTAAAAATGGAAGATTCTATTTACGTGATCATACATTTCTCATATTGGGTAAAAAGAGAAAAATTTCAAATCACTGCAAAGATTTTCAGCTTTACTAAAACTGTAGAAGAACATTTAAAAGTCTAGGTTCTATTTGTCGCTCACTGATCATTTTCTGTACACTATAATCGAGCAACAAACCAATCATTTAAATGTTTTTTGAAGTTTCTTGATAATTAGGTCGAGACAGAGTATATTTATATAAATATTTTATGTATTAAATATGTGTAACAAAATGAATTTGGTTTTAAGTGAATTAAAAAATTAACCCTAGTTGTGTGTGCAATTTTGTTTCCTTCTATTAACTTTATGAATATTGAATTTATACTAAAATACCAATAAAGAGCTATTTTATTTAAGTGAAGTCCAATATAAAATACATTAAGGCGTGAAAATATATAACCATTTCCAACAAAAGTGCCTTAAACTCTAAAAGTAGTTCAAATACATACAATTCGCTAAATATCATTTCAATCCCTTCATCAATTTCAATCCAAGGTATAGATGTTTTTGGAAATCCACCAGCTGTTTGTATATATTTTGTCAAAATTAAGATTTCTAATTCACTTATGAGGGGAATACATTCTTGGAAGACATTCTCAATATAGTCCAACTGCTCTAGTACATTACACAAAAATATAAATTTGCAACCTAGACACTTGTAAATAAAATTATATATATAATTTTATTTACAAGTGTCTAGTTGTACATATTAAATATGTAATTAAATACATATTAAATATGTATACGAGTATTGCACGGTGCCCACTCATGTTATAACCCTAATTAATAATCCTATTTTTCCCAAAGAAAGCATTTTACAAGTTTAAATTTTACATGAGGGAACCAGAAATGTAAAATCGGTGTAAGAAAATAGATGCCTTTCTGCACGCATGCTTGTCGGGAAACACTTGTTGACGCATGTTTGTCTGGAATTTGTTAAAAATTTCCGGGATTCTTCCTTTGTGATGCATGAACGCGACACTCTTAGGATTCTACATAAGAAGCAGAATGGTAGGGGGAAATTTCAAAACCTTTATAATGGCTACAAGTTATCACCGCATGGATATATAGGAAGAATTGATATTTTCCTATGTATTTATTTCCATCTAGATTCTTTCTAAAGCTACGGAAAACCTTTCGCACAAAGTTTAAAAACATTGCAAAATATATTTCAAAACCTTAAGCTCTTTCTATCAACTTAAACTCATTTTTAAATACCAAATCTCATTTCAAGATAAACCAAATTAATGAATATGTGTTATTGTTAATCCAATTAATGTTCTTATTTTTAACAATGTATTCTAACAGCTATTTTTATAGCTAATGTCATACTTCCTTTTGTTCACCATTCCCTTTGAATTATTTAAATTATATTAAACCAATTATTTTGTAAATATTAGTAAAAATTATCTATAAAATTATATATAAAAATAGGTTTAGTGAAACATTTTTATTTCATATCAGTATAAACTAATGTGCTCTATTTGATGAAGTTTTAGTTTTAACAGTAAAATGATAGATGTCAAAGGTTTTCGAGAATATTCTCAGTAATTCTATCACATATGCAGCACTGCTATTTATTATAGATTTTAATTATTATATTTGACTCAATTATTCAATAAAATTGTAGAGCTTCATACTAAATCTAAACTTATAAAAAATGTACATTTAAAGTACAATTTATGTTAATATTTACCGATTACTATTCACTATGCTCATTACTGAACATTTAAATATTTGGGTGAACATCTTAAATTCAGTAGTAGCTCTTCTTCTTGAGCTTGTCAGATATGTGGCACCTCTGCATTGTTGCATTTTGTACCATGCTCGAAGCCCAATTTTTTCCTAGTTCCATAGTCTTGGGTCACCTACTTTGTTTATAAAGTCTGATAGGCCCTCAATGGAGTTTAGGTGTAACTCTTTAGGATATGGATTACCAAGAGTAGTGAATCTTGTAAGGACAAGAGCATCACACTCATATTGGATATGATGAGCTGATTCTACCCCTGCGTGGCATTTCCTACAAATTGGGTCCTGTTTAAAAAGTCCCATTGTATGAAGGTGTTTCCTAAAATGATAGTGTCCAGTAATGAAGCCTACAATTGCTTGAGTCTTCAATCTTGGGAGTCTAAGAATTTCAGATGCAATTTTCTCAGATGAGTTGAAAATCATACTTTTTGCATATTTCTGTCCAGGAGAGTCACACCAAATTTTTTTCATCTCCTGTTTTTCCCATTTTTGAATGGCCTTCCTTGTAGTCTTCATGTTGATCCCACAAAAGGGTTCCATTCCTATTGGATTGAAAGAGGATCCCTGTTTTGCAAGTTCATCAGCTCTTTCATTACCTTCTATTCCTATATGCCCTGGCACCAAAATAAGAGTAATTTTATTCCCATTTGCCAGTTCCTTAAGAAGATTTTTACATTCCATTACAATTTAAATTCAGTAGTTGCTCATGGTTTCTACAAAGTGATGAGTTTAAACATAAAATACACTTCTAATAGTTCTATAAGTAGCTTATTTTGTTGTCCTATGATCACTTTTGCTCTAAAGAGAGCTAATTTTATACTAACGGCTTGAAGTCCATTTCGTACGACTACAAACATTGATACTCAAGAAGGGAATTGAATCCAAGAAATGTTGAAATGAATACAAAATTTTTCAATTGTCTACTCTCATTTAAAAATTTTGGCTACAAAAGATTGAAAATTTATAATGGAATTGATATGAATTTTCTATTGTAAATTTATTTTAATACTTTTTTACTGAGAATAGTTATCTCATTAACTTGTGAGATACATTATATACTCTAAAGAAATAAATAATTTTTAAAGCATTGTAATCACATTCTACAGTAAGATTAGCGTGTAAAACTTATGAATTATTAAAACATAAAAGTTTAGTTCAACTTTTCTTTTTACATGCCTTAAATTTTTTTCAATCATTAATTATTCGTACATATAACATTTAAAGAGATTTATGTGTCACAGTATATCAAAAGAAACTTCTCTTAAATAAATTCAAAAGGTGTTTTGATTACCTGTATATTGATTTCTAGATTAAAAAATTATCTTTTGAAAGTTTTAAGCAATTAGGTATCCAGTTTTATGTAAAAATAAGTTTGCAGTTTTTCAAATCTCTAAAATTAAAATTATATTAAATAAAATATGGAAATGTCCTTAAAATAGAAGCGTTGAAATTTGTCTAAAAAATTTTTAATTCACAAATAACTAACAATTTTTAAATAAAGTCATATTAAAGAAATGTGACAACTCAAAAGAAAAATATTTCAACAAAATATCTAAAAGTGGAAAGTGATTAAAAGATTAAAGTATATATAAATGAAGAGAATTTGAGAAGAAAAACTAATTTTCTTCGATCAAATTTGTACACTCATATTTGAAGCTATTATTTCACAGTTTTCTTATTTACTGCACTGTATTTAATAAAACACGTTTCAAGTCATAACCTATTGAGTCTTTATAAAGTAAGCTTAACAATAATATATATATATATATATATATATATACATACATACATACATTACACATATTATATATATATATATATATATATATATATATTATAAATATATATATATATGCAAAAATTGCGATTTCTTCAAACATTTCTAATCAAGCTATTTTTTGGGGAAGTCAAAGTTGACGTATTATCAGGAGACATGTTCTTTCGCTTTTTTACTAAGATCTAATACAACATACTCACTTTGCAGAACTTTAAAACTGTTCATGCGTCAAATTGCGAAGTGATATAGTTCCAATTTGAGAAGTAATTGCTAACAAAGCCAAATCAACAAGACAAGTGAGGACTTCAATTGAGTGAACTGAAATTGAATCCAAACAAAGCACTTAAAGCTAAATTAACTCATGCGGGTAATTTATCCCAGCAAAATGCTAATAATTTAGCCCCGTATGATGGCGAAATAAATTCAAGTTTCTCTATAATTACATTAAATTTTAGTTGATTTATTAAGTGCAATTAAAATTAATTTCATAAACTTACTTGAATAATATTCTAGATTAATAGTTTTTCTGATTTTTAAGTAATTTGAATGTAGTTTTCCTTATGTAAAATGAAGCAATATTAAATTTCTCGTATCTCATAAAATTAAAATTAAATTTTACTTTTTAAATTAAAAGCTTTGTGGAAAATTAATATTGAACTCAATTTCCACGAATATTTTTCGACGTTTCTTTCAACAGCTAAAAATTAAGCATTTGTTTAGCGAGCAAATTATTTAAAAATGTTACTTTCATGAAAAATTTCGTGAAAAACATTGAGACTCCCCAAATAATTTTTTACCTGAAAAGTATTTAAATTGTGATTTTTTTTTAAATTAAGGATTATATTGATTAAAATATTGTTTATAAAAATACATATAATCAAATATAAATCAGTATAAAAAGAATGCTATTAATAGTATACAAGTCTGACGATCACTTCTTATCTCTAGTCTTACCAAACTAATTAAAAAAACTATTGAATTCTGAGTAAAAAATTATATTATATTGAATGTTAAATACATTTTAAAACATAAGGTTTTAGTTTGTTCATCGCACTACAGAGAATCTGTCAACACAAATGCTAAAGCAAAGGTTTTGTTTGCCGCTTTTTAGTTTACAAGGATTAATTGGATAAGAGAACCTGCTCTTAACGCACTTTCGAACTTTTATAAACATCCATATCAATATTGTCTTGTTGAAACAAACAAATGAGGAGTCGAACTCACGATCTGTTCAACTGAAAAAGGGAGTACTGATCATTTTATCTCGGTACTAGACAAAACTCAAAAAATGTGAAAATATTTTATAGGATATTTAGTCTTCTGGCAAAGGATGATGGTAGCTTAATTTTCTTTAAATAGAATAAATAAAATGGTTACGTTATTCATACTTCTCCATGTAAGTATAATTAGTAAAACTTGAATACAGACTTGTATTATTTGCAATGAAACTATATATTTATTGGTTGAAAAACAATAGCACAACTGAAATGCGAGGCAATTAGAGGAAAAATTATTTCTATCAAGTCATTAGGATAATTTAATGAAGAAAATATGACGTCACTTAAAACATTTCAGTTAAATGTATTTCGAAGTATCCGATTCAAATTGACTGTCACTCAATGATCAGTTTTCGCACACGAAGACCAATTGGACCATGTCTACAGCTTAAAGCAGAAGCACTATAAACATCCACACCCAAGGTGGGAATCGAACTTAAAAAATCTGAACTGAAAGCCAGAGAGACTAACCATTCGGCTACGAGCTTCACTTCCAAGTACTTGAAATGCTTGTTTTTAATCGTCTCACGATAACATTTTTCACGCAACGGCTAATTTACAAAGATCTAATGCTTAAAGTGGATTCAAAGCATTTGAAAATGTCCAATTTCCTGTAAGAAGCCAAAGCCACGAGTTGTTGAACTGAAACATAAGCGCTGATCTAATTTAGTACGCTAGTTCAGCCCGGACTAGAGGAAAAGGTTCAAGAAATAGTTTTCTTTTTCATTTTACATGATTATTTATAATTTCAATAAATTTGTTTAAATTTCGTAAAGAGAATTTTATAATATTCTATATTACACATGAATAATATCTTTCTTTGATTTCTTTACAAAATCAATAACTTTTAAACGTAGTTTGTAAAGCAATTTAAGAGTGATGCTATTTCTTTTTTATTTTAAATATAATATATTTCCTTTAAATAGTTATGATTTTAAGTTTTATGATTACAAAAGAGCTCTAGATTTTTATCAGCATTTGAAACAAATGCAGTACATAAAAATATTGATATTTCATATGTATTACACACATCATAGCTTATTATATGTTTTATATATAAGAGATTACTAATCAATGAAGTAAAAAATTGGTGAGCTTCAGAAAATTTAAATTTTAGCAAAATTAGTGGGTGACGTATTTTAAACTATTTAAAATCACTTATTTAGTGAACAACAGTTAATACAAAATTTACCACTAAAAGAAGATTGCCAATATTACAAATTCTTTATTCAATGCACGAGCTGAACACATTGTAACTTAAAGAAATGACGATTTTGATTACTGAAAAAAAAAAAAAAGTTGAATAATGCTTTTGACTAGTGAAAGCTTCAAGGCAACTAAAGTTGGTTTATAAACTCGCATTTTAATACTGGTAGGTTTCATTAATATATTATAAATATTTAATTTTTTCTTTAACATACAATGTAAAGAATCATTGACTTACATAGAAAAATTAAAAATTATGACTATTATTAGGAAATAAAACTGTCTGGATTAATTTTGGATAAACAATTAACAAATAAATAAAGTAATGAAACTAAATATAAACATCTCAAGTTGTAAAAATGCTTAAATAATTCTTGTCATAATTTGCCGAAAGAGTTTGCTGATTTACCCTTTCAAATTGTTAAATAAGTTTTAATGTTATAACTATATTTTTAAAAAGCACTTTTAATCTGAAGTCATATTTTAAAAACTATTCTTAATATAATTGTATATTTAAAAAAATTATACTTTGAATTTTTAAAATGAAGTTTCATTTTAACAAAGTAAATACTTAACTGTGTACTCTTAATGTAGTTCAAAGTTCAGCACACATTTGCCAGAGTTTTTAATGATTTTAAATAAATTAAAAGCAAGTAAAATATACTGTACACATTAATTTACAAAATTGAAATATAAACATTACTGTCGAAACAAGGTATGGTAATTATGCGTACTTCATAAAAAGGGTTGACTAGCTAAATTTCTCGATTATACTATGGTGTAATAAAAAAATTTGCATCGTTTACTAAATATTAAAGTAAATGATTGAAAGTATAACTACATTTATTTAAAGTTGCTATAAAAATAACTAAATAAAAGTGATCTAATAAAAGTAGTTTTCAATAAATCTATTTCTGTTGAAACATTTTTCAAGTCGCATTCTTTGTTGACATCAAACAAGAAATTGTACATTTTATTGATTTCTAAAACGAAGAATGCTGATTAAAACATTTAAATGTACGAAATAGGTTGTACTGAGCAGCTGATGAAAATATGAATGCTTTATTACTCTCACAACGCATCTTTGTACAAAAGCGAAAGAAAACATGTCTGATTCCTGTATTATTTCTCTAACAATTTATATCAGGAAAGATTTGAAAAATGTTTCACTGCTTAAAGACACAATTCAATTTGCTTAATACAAAAGAGCAGCATTCCAAAATGAGTTTCATTAGTCGATTCAGAATTCATTTTTCTATAAAAAATCCACGCATCTCAAACCTATTTAGGATATATAACTTCATGTTTAGTCGTCCAGTAACTAAGAGAAAAATTTACAGAAAATATGAATGAAGTTGAAAAAAATTATTGTCTATAATTTCTTATAAAATAAATATTCTCTCTGTGACATGCTACTGGTTCTAAGGAAATATAAATGATGATTAGATGAGAATAGTAGAATAAATGACATATACCCCTTTTTTATATCATTTTAATTTATAACAATGCAATCGCTTATAAAAATTGTAATCAATCATTAACTTACCAGTTTCGAAACTGAACAGAGTAGTTAAACGCCGATGTTTAAAGTGCAGTAATTTCAATATTTTTCTTCATAATAAAAATGGAAAGACAATGAATTTAATAGTCTAAAATTTGAACTTATTTATCACATTCCTTGTGTTTTCCATTTAAACTACGTGCAACACTACTTTTGTGGATAAAAATTTATCATAATAGATAAATTATAATTTCCAGCACAATAGAAATTGATACTTGAGGACATGTTTAATATACAATTCAAATTATTATATTTTAAAAATAAAGAACTTGAAGAGCTACATATGAGATTAAGAGCACTCTACAATTTCTTATACAATTAGAAAGTTATTTTTATGAAATTGATTACTTATTCATTTCTACTAAGGGGGATAAAAAAAGAGGAATTAAAACGATTAAGAATTAATGTTCTATGTTTAAAAAGAAATTTATACATGGTTTGAATATTTAAACATTCTGTGCTCTAAAGTTAAGGGTATGATTTTCATCGTAACACAAATTAATGCCCTAACCTTTAACCAGTAAGTTCAAAGAATTTAAAAGTTAAATACATTTTATAAGCAATTAGTTCTATTAACTGCTTATAAATATTAGTAGCTAAAAGATAAAATACTGGGAATTAAAAATTTTGGAAGTAACTTAGTTCTGATAAATATTATTTTTGATTATAAAAACTCAAGTAATAAAAACCACAGGTGTAAATTAAATTTTGTTCAAAATACTCAGCAAATTCCGAAACAAAATTAACGCCTAAGCGAAAAATTCCAAACCTTCCAAATAAATATATACAAAATGGGCAACCATTGTCTTTGAATTTGCTATCTTAACCATGCGTTACACAATTCCTTCCAGTGTTTCCTTGTAAATTAAAACGATTTCACATCAAATTCCACCACAACGAGACCTACAAAACGCGGAACAAGACTATTGTCTGCAAAGAATTGGAACTGCCGATTTCCTCCTTTGTATTTTGCCATCGATACTTTTAGAGGCAGATATCTCAATTTAAAACTCAAAGTCGAAAAATAAAATATCATTGCGTTCTAAAACCACGTGAACAAATTTCCTCTACCAGGCTAAACACGAATTATTTACGCTCGACTGGCTTGCCTGTCTGTATCACATGTGCCTGTGACCCTTTAAGTTCTATCCCTGGAAGGGGCAGAGTCACAGGTTCAACGAATCTGCACGAAGATAATAAAAAAAAAAGAAATCCGTTTTAACGAATAAGATTTTTTCTTGTCTTGTTTGCAGCCGGAGGGGCTGAAGGATTTGCTGTTTTTTTTTTTTTACTTCTAATGTATCGCATTGAGTGTAATAAGAAAAAAAAAGTATTAGTAAAGTTTACTACAAACCTTTAAGAATTGGTTCAGAACAATTTGATATATTTTAGCAAAATAATTATAAATATAGTGAATTTTTTTATCAATTTTTTCAAGTGAGATCATTGAATAACAATAGATTTACGTTAATTACGATAAATCAATCGCTTAGTAACCAAACTTTTGAAATAGGGAAATACGTTCAATAACACAAAGAAAACATTTACCATAAAATTAATAATTAAAGCTTTCTGCTAAACATTAATCCTATTATACTGTTTTCATCATATAAGAGGTTAATTTTTTTATACAGATGTTTCTTGATATTAGTATTACGCACATGGAGTTTAAAAAGATTTATACAATTTAAAAACTATTTAAACTATTAAAATTAAATGATTTTTAGTATTTTAATATACTCTAAAAAAAAACTTGCAACTTTCATAATTGAAATGTTAAAACGAAAGTGCTTTTATTTTATACATAAAATAAGTTTTAAAATTACAAATAATTTAATTTTAAAATAAAATTTGAACTCTTGTAACAAATATTTGAATCTTTTATTTGATTTTGGGTTGATGCAACGTTTGCTACAATTAAAGTTTCACGTTTAATCAAAAGGAATTATTTATATATAATTGTACCTAATATATAGATAATATTACTATTTATTCAAACTTTTATGAATATTTTATTAATTTCCATTAATTACAGAAGAAAAATTTAGCATAGTTAATTCTTTTAAAAAAGTTAAAAATCTCAAATTAAGGATGCAAAATACCGAATATAGAAATGACAAAGAAAATTAATTTTATACTGTTCTTAAAAGAAATGTGCCTGGCAATTAATATGCAAAAATAAAATACGATTCGGGAAACTTTTTGATATTATATATATATATATAAGATCATGTGTGATGACTAGCAGTATTATAATATTCATAAGTTTAATCTAGAATACAAGAACATCAAAATATTTTGCAAATACAAGTATTACATCAAGTTGTTTCAACAATCTAAAAATCGTGCTGATGAATAATTCAAAGATTAATCTTCAGTTTCGGATTCCAACAAAATTTTTGCTTTATTCAATTGATGTATTGAAGCCAGACAAAATAGTTTGGTGCAATAACGTCATATAAAAAAGAATGAATACCTTTTTTCGAAGGTTTTATTTTATCTGAAGGACAACTCAAAAAGACAACCTTTTTTATTTACCAGTGATAAAATTGATAATACCAGCAGAGACACTCATTAAAATCTAAAATTTCATAAAAAGGATTATTTTTGAGTTTTGCATTTCGTGAACACTCTAAGAGTATTTGAAACTTACAACCAATTTTAGAATAAAATAGCAAGAATTGAATTTTCAAAATTATTTCTGTGATGTGTGTGCGATTATTAAAAATAATCATTCAAATTAAATAATGTATACTTATTGTATTATTGTATACATGATGCAAAGTGGAAAAAAAAAACCTTGCCCATTGAATTAAAAATTTATTTTTTTATTTCTAGCTGATGAAATTTCTTGCAAGATTCATAATTTTGCTATAATAACTGGGAATTTTCAAAATTGACTTAACGGGTAACTACAGGATATTAAATCTTACTTTTTGCATTCTCTTAAAAGTTTGCTTTCACATTTGATTTTTTGTTTTCTAATTATTGTCTGAATAATTTGCTATTACAAACTAATTTAAAATTTAAAACGAAGAATTGCAGATCATCTAAAAGTAAATTTCTTGTTTCCATTTAATTTTGATCCTCTTAGTTGAATTAAAATTACAACGATAGTGAAGATTAAATATGCATCAATATAAATACATGGTCAGAGATACTGCCCATTTTCGATGGAATTTAGATTCTATTGATGGATGCTTAGAAAATTATATTTGACTTATCGTACTTTCATGAACCGGAATTAAAAGAATTAGAACTCTGACATTTTTTCAATAGATTTTTGCAGAAGTTTCTAATGATAGAAGTAATGTATTTATGTTCCTTAAAGTTCTTATTTAAAGCATCCGTTGCAAGTGTATTAAATTTTATTTTTATTGGCACAAGAATCTAAAATAAGAAACCGAGGCCACTTTTAAATAATTTTAAAATTCTAATTGTATGTTAAGTTACAAAATATTAAGCACTGTAATTAAAATAACTAACATATTCAATACTAAATTGAGACTGCAATTTTTTAGTTTTTATATTTAAATATTTATACACTATGCATTAGTAATAGACACTTAGCACAAAACTATAATTGTAATAAAATGTTTTTATCAGTCTTTAAGTAATTTTAATTTTAGGCTAAGAAATTCAAATAAATTGAATAGCAATTTTAAGCTAAGGAATATAAATTTGTAATCTGAAGTGAGGATCCTTTCAAGTTAAAATTTGTTGAATTTACAAATTGCCCTATTTTTACTTCTAAACAATGAAATAGCTTAAGGCATAACCATTAAAATATAATTTATTATATTAATTAATATAAAATATTTAAGTATCCGAGATAATTTTCAAATAACGTAGCTTCGAAACACAAGTTTGTCACTTATATTTTACCACAGAAAAAAACATAGAAACATTTGTTATGAAACCGAATAGCAATAAGCAGATGCATTGCATATTGAAATGTTTTTGCAATACCCATATTTTTCTTAAAATATATAGCAGTTTGAAAATTGAGAAAAAATATAAAAACTATAGGTTCGTCAAGTTACTTTCAATTATTTCTTAAGCTTACAAAATTTATTTATTAGAACTGAATTAGTCTAATAGAAAGCTTAAAAGAATAAAAAATTATCTAAAAGTATTTTGTTTGATTGATGCTAAATAAGTAGTTTATTACAATAGAATCGAAGAAAATTAACTTAAACAATAACTAGGAAAATTCGTTACATTTGCTCTTTATGAAATTAAATATAATCATTTCATAACTTCAATATATATAAAAGTGTGTAGACTTTTGATACATGTGCGATTTGTCAGCTAGCCTGATAAGTTGTCTTAAATTTAAAATTAAATAATTTAATCTGGATTTATTATTTGAAATTAACGCTTGTAATCATAATCAGTTAAAATAAAAATTTTTCACTTACTTTTCAATTTATCCTTATTTGGTTAGAGAATATAAAGCAAATACTACAAACTTACCTCTCAAATATAAGGCAACATCAGTTTTTTTCCTTGATAGTGTGGCACAATATATAAAAATACTTTTTGCAGTTAAATTACGGAATATATATTAACACACAATTAATTATTGACAGACAAATTAATTAAGTACATTTTCTTTATACATTCGATGCAAACGCATCACTATCAATTCTTTACCCGTAATTCACATTTATTTTCCAATTTATATTCTGTATACTTCTATGTGTCACAATCAAAGAAAAAAAAGCCCTATTTTTAGAATAATTATTTTGTTTATTTTTTAATTCATGCAATTTCATTGAATAAAAGTAAATTATTAAGTCATTATAAACATAAAAATAACCTGTCTTGTTTTTTTAATAATTTAATTATGTTTAAATTACCCTATTAGAAAAATAAATTTTAGGAAAAAAATTATATTAAATAAAGAAATATAGGAATTTACTTACCTATGCTGATTTTTTTTCTTTAACGTCAAATATACAAATGCAGTCCTTTTCTAAATTCTGAATATTATTTCTTCAAAATAGCTAATTTCACTTACCAAGTGATTAGTCAAAGTATTGCATCTGCAACTGCTTCGAAGTTATTTTATATAAAAAAGATTTGAAACTTTTTTATGAATTAACTGTCAAAATTTACCAAAAAAACACGCAAAAAATATTTTTTCCGCTTACCCAAAATTTAAGGATATTCCAGTTTTATCCATTAGCACAATTTGATATATTTCCAAATGAACACTATAAACAAAGAAACATAATTTGCAATCAATGTTTGTAATTTCGGATTCCTTGAACGCACAAAAATATAAAGTTTCGCGAACAGTTGCCGGCCGAAAAAACAATATTTCATAGAACGAAAACGCAAGAACTACAGGTAAATACCATCCTTTCTCCGTGCAACGTTAACAATAGACTGTCAACGGACCGAGGTTTCTACTCTCCGCAACACTAGCCAATAAGGACGTGCTTCCGCTATGACGTCTCACACCCGGTAGGTACGTCACATTTTTTGATATCATGTGATTCGTAATCTGGTAATATAAAAAGTAATGGAAAGAGTTTTCTGAGTTCGCTAGTTTTTTTTTTTTTTTTTTTTTTTTTTTTTTATAAAATAATTGTGTTTTGGCTTAGGCGAGACACGTTTTTCTACGGTTTCTTTTTTCTGTTGATATATGCATGCTTGCTTGATTTTGAAAAAGGATTAAAATTTTTTAGTCTTTTATTTTTTCACGTTCAGCATGTGTGATTACCATTATACACTATATTGAACTCTACATATTTTAACGATACAACCATTTTCTAGAAATGAAACATACATTATATAATCAAATTAAATGCAAATTTCAAACATGTATTTTCCCAAATAGGTTTTCAGGAATTTCATATTTTAGCAGTTTTATTTACTTCCATTATAATTTCTTGATAACATAAAAATCCGTATGATTTATAAAAATTGAGAAATACTTTTAATTTCGATTGTTGTTAACAAAATTTATTTTTATAACATAATAAATTAGTTTTCATTATAGACTCGAATAAAAGCATGTTTAGGTTATAAATAGGGACTAATATAATTTAATAGTATATAATTACAGGTCTCTCAAGATTGTTGTTCTTTTCTTTCATGCGGGAAACTTATTTCAGCTGTTGTGCGATTATTTTGACGCATTATTATTAAAATTCATATTAATTCATAACGAAAAATTTTGACACAAAACTCTTAAAAAATTCACTGTATAAATAACATTTTATAACAAACAATAAGATTAAACGTTTGCTTCTTTCAATAAAGGAAAATTGGGTTAGCATATCAAAAATATAAAAAGAAAAAATTCATACGAAAAACTGGATAATCTTGAACTATTTTTTAATGAAAAAGCAACTCTGATTTTGCTGTTTGGCATCTTTAATGCTTAAAACTTATAAGATGAAACCACCTAAATTTTTTGGTAGCAGCAGACCACTTTGTTTTCTTATATTTTTGAAATTATTATTAAAAAACCTAACGTTTAACATTTTAACTAAAAAGAATAAGCATGATTAATAAGACTTAGTAAACAATGGATGAGTTGCATAAAAACACTGGACCAGTGTTTTCATCCAAGAGAGATTTTTTACGCGGTCTCATTGGGCGAATTTAAAAATAACAGATTGTCAATGACCGAATGATATTACCTTCTCTTTATTTATTTTGCTAATGTTTAGTCTAGCAAAATCTGACTTTTAGTGAAAAAAGCTTTCGGAGGAGTTATTGTACGTACACATAGTGTCTTACAAGTTAAGGCTAAGAAAATGCTTTTACAATTAAATTAAAGGATTATAATATAATAGAATGATTTTTTTATGCTAAAATAAATCTTTTATGTCATTTGATACAGAAGAAAAACTGGTAATAAAAATGAATTTTAAATTACGGTCACAATTGAAATAAAATATGGCTTTGTGCGAAAATAAAATGTAATAAAGATTTAAGTTTTCAGATGTAAATTTCAGACATATGAATCGCTATAAAAGACAATACGGTGGATAGCCGATAATGTCATGCAGTTTTCTGAACTGTATTTAATGTGCATTACATATGACAATAAAAAATTATTTAATTGAGTTTATAACAATGAATGACATGGACAAGGATTTTACTATTGTTAAAATTAAAAACTATCAAACTAGAAGCATGTTTTCTTACAAGGAAGCATTATAGTCTATTTGAACAAAATTATTACCAACAGCATCAACGTATGTTTTCATACCTAAATCATTAAATCCTTCTCAATAAATCTGAGCATTCTCTACTAAAACTTTGTCTGGGTTTCTTTACTAAAACTATGTATAACCACTCAATATAAATTCTCTTGTTGAATTTAGAAAACTCTACATTTACCCCTATTATGACACTCTCCAACTTAAAAAGTGAGGAAGGTACATTTTATTAATGTGAATATTCATCAATATTTGTGGTGGACTAGATGGGTAGGGTAGTGAGTTTGAATCTCAGCTTAACGAAACATTTGTCATGTTCACTAAAGACGGCAAATTAAATATATCTTGGTCGCAGTGTTCTCCAAATGAAATGATACATCTGGGGAGGTTCTTAATTATGAAGACTCCCACCTGGTTGCTTCCATTTAAGTGGTAGAACCCAACAAGTACTTGGAAGCTTTCTAGTACAACAGTATCAATATTCTAGAGTTACGAGTTTAGACCAAATAAAGCAAAGGTTCTTTTTTTTCAATGTTAATAACACAAAGAACAGGATATTTATTATCTTCCAAAACACTCATTTTACTGTTTTTTGAAAAAAATAGACTTTAAGTTTAGATAATCGTGAACAATAAACAAAATAATATCCCAATCATTTCTATATTAGTAAATGTTTTTAGGTAGACGAGTCTAGTATCTTGAAATTATAGTTATAAATTAAAATTTTTTTGCGAAACAGTTAATGTTAGTTTATTGGATCAATGTGGATGGATCAATCAAAAGGATCAATGCTAGTTTATTTTGAATCACTGAATAACCATGTCATTTTGATAACTGAGCTCCGTATTGTTCACGTACTTAATATAATCGATAGTATCATTCTTAAAATCAAGATTTAAGTGGTTAATACAATGTCATTTATTTGAAAAAATAGATTTTCAAAAATAACTTTGTGTAAGTTTTGGTATGAAAGTAGATATATACATAAGTTATACAAGATTAATGAATAATATATTTATAATATATTATAAACAGGAATTATACACAATATATATATATATATATATATATATATATATATATATATAT
>JAPDSC010050257.1:366371-418608 GCA_026290005.1 Latrodectus geometricus | reverse complement strand
ATATATATATATATATATATATATATATATATATATATATAGAAAAGAGAACTTTTTTGCTTCTTCCAAAGATGTATACCAGTTTTTTATTAGGTATGTTAAAATTGCAGCTAATGAAGTAATCTCAAGAGACTAATAACTATGATGGTAGAATTTAAAATCCTAAAGTTAACTAAAATGCAGATATTTTTCTTTGAAATCTATAATACAGTTATTTTGTTTCTTCTCAAAAAGTGAATCTTTGTCAAATACACTACTGGCCATTAAAATTGCTACAGCAAGATGGCAACATGCTACGACGTGAAATTTATACGAAAGGAAGAAGGTGCTGCGATATGCAAATGATTAGCTTTTCAACGCATTCAGACAAAGCAGGCGCCAGTAGCGACACCTACATTGTGTTTAAATGAGGAAATTGTTCAGCCGGTTCCTCATACACAAATTGCACTTGAACGTTGTTGCCTGGTGAAAAGTTGTAGTGATGCCTCATGTAAGAAGGAGAAATGCGTACCAGCACGTTTCTGACTTTAATAAAGGTCGAATTGTAGTGTACCATGATTGCGGTTTATCTTATCGCAGTATTGCTGCTCGCGTCGGTCGAGATCCAATGACTGTTAGCAGAATATGAAATCGATGGGTTCATGACGGTAATACGGAACGCCATGCGGGATCTCAACGGTCACCTATCACTAGCAGCCGAGAAGACAGGCATATTATCCGGATGGCCGTAATGGATCGTGCAACCACGTCACGAGCCGTGAGTCAAGAAACGGGGTCGTTTGGAAGACAACAAATGTCTGCACGAACAGTTCGACGACTATTGTAGCAGCATGGACTCTCAGCTCGGAGACCATGGCTGCGGCTTCCCTTGACGCTGCGTCATAGACAAGAGTGCCTTTAATGGTGTGATCAACGATGAACGTGGGCGCACGAATGGCGAGACGTCATCTTTTCAGATGAATTCAGGTTCTTTGTACAGCATCATGATGGTCGCATCAGTGTTTGGCGGCATCGTGGTGAACACACACTGGCAGCGTGCATTCGTCATCGTCATACTGGCCCATTACCTGGCGTGATGGGCCATTGGATACAGGTCTCGGTCACCTCTTGTTCTCATTGACGGTGATTTGAACATTGCAGATTTCTGGTGTGTTACGACCCGTGGCTCTACCCTTTATTCGAGCCCTGCGAAACCCTACGGTTTAGCAATATAATGCCCGACTGCATGTTGCCGGTATTGTACGGACCTTCCTTGATACGGAACATGTTCGGCTGTTGCCTTGGCCAGCACGTTCTCCAGATCTTTCACCAATAGAAAACGTCTGGTCAATGGTTGCCGAGCGACTGGCTCGTCACCAAACTTTAGTCACTACGGTTTATGAACTGTGGCATCGTGTTGAAGCTACATGGGCATCTATACCTGTACATGCAATCCTGTCTCTGTTTGACTCAATGCCCAGGCGTATGTATAACTGCTGTTATTACTGCCAGAGGTGGTTGTTCTGGGTACTGATTTCTCAGGATCTATCCAGCCAAATTTTTTAAAAATTTAATAACTTGTTATTTCTAGTATAATATATTTGTCCAATAAATATCATTTTGTTATCTGCATTTCTTCCTGGTGTAGCAATTTTAATGGCCAGTAGTTTAGTAAAAACTAAATTGTTTCATTCTTTCTGTATCTTGGATTATCATCGACTGGTTTGTCGTATCATCACCAGTCAGAAATAACTAATCTTGACATTCGACATAAAATCATCAATTCGTGATGTTCTTAAAACCAAACGAATTTAGAATTTTTTTTTAAAACCATTCGATGAATTTTTCTATACTTTTTGCAAATCAGTTTAAGAACTGAAACCTTTCCTTATCAATATAAATTTATATTTTGTTTTTTATACTATCTCTATGTTCTTTTCATTTTTTGTTGTTTTTATACATTTCATTATCTCATTCAATTCACTGAAATCGCATAAAAAAGAGTTTTTATTTCATCGGAAATTTTTTTTAACTATTCTTTTAGTTAATTGGTATTTTTATGCTGTCATAAATTTTAATTTCTGGTTTTTGAAGTTTTAATTCTGCAAAATGAATGTAATCCTTCTGACGTCCCTTTCTTTAAATCTCGAAAGCTAATAAAGCCACAAATTAATATTTCATAATTTTTAAAACTAAATAGAGGTATTACACGTGAGTATAATATTGAAATTTTACTGTGTATTTAGTTTGTTTTAAATGTTCATATTATCCTAAAACACCTTTAAGACTTGTAGAACAAGCAGTATCTATTTATTAACCAATCATAAAATTTAATTATGAGAATTCAAATGCGAAACTTATCTTAAATTTCTCATAGAAAATAATCTGCTGATTTTCATTCATTAAAAAAATGAGAATAATTCAATTTAAAAAAAAAAACTGTAATAATTTTTAGCACCAAGTACAAAATGAAACTTATATATTAAGTAAATATTGTTGATTAAACCACTTTCATAAGCATATATTGTTTTCTTTTAACCTTTCAACATTTTTATTATTACAATACACTTTTGCGACATATTAAATCACTAAAATTAGAACTTATTATTTTAAATACTAAATTAGTCGTATTTAACTTAGTGAATAAAAAAAACAATGAATAAATAAAATAGGAAAATATATTCTTCCAAGTATTTAACCACCAAATCAACAAATATAGCAATGGATAAGTATAGCTGAGTACTAAAATGTGTGTATTTAGTACAAAGAGTAAATTTCTAAAAGTAGAGAGCAGTAAATTAATAATAACCTTCTTTTGCAAAAAGATGACACAATTTTAGTTAAATTTAAAGTATGACTAATTTTTAATAGTAAATACAAATAGCCATTATAATTTAGTACTAATGATGCAAAATAAGTCAAGAATTTAATTACATTTCTTCAATAAAAGTTTCTGCTATTTCAAACATTCATAATAGATAAAAATGTTTAGAAAGATAGTTAGAACCAAAAGTTAATTTACTTATCAAACTTCTTCAAAAATGTTCTCAAAAGAATAAATATATGACCATGTGTATGTAGGCATATTGATAAATGAAGTTTCTGTCAACAACAAAGTGATTTATCTGATTTTTCTTCTTTTTGTATTTGCAATACGCAGCAATCTTGAATCAGAAAAATGAATTTAAATTGAAAAGACATTTCTATTGAAGACTTTTTTTCTTGAACTAGCGAGTGAATACTGTAAAAATCTGGAAAAAAATTTCTTCTGTGATTTCAATCATCGCAAGGAATGATTGACTCTCTTTTCAGAGATCTGTTGTTGATGAGTTTGATCCATCTTTAAAAGTTATCAAGATGTTTTGAAAAAAAAAATTTAAGGCTAAGCACATTTAAGAGCAAAATATTGAAGAAGAAAATAAAGAATAGTATATGCAACATTAATTTTTTTCTTTTGTAAGACAAATGATTTCGGAAAAGTATTCTCGTTTTCAATTTTTTCTTAACATCGCTTTCAATTGCCTTTTTTGAATTTTTAACTACATTTTACATTACGAATAATATGATTTCTGGGTTGAATAAAATTGCAAGTGTTTTACATCCGTTGAACAATTTGGAATGCTCATGATGCATTGTATAAATTTAAGATTAATTTTATTTCTACATTTAACTAAGCACTATATATAGAGGGATTTATTGTTGCAGTTGATGGTTCTTGTAGTAAATTATTGAAATAAATAAGCGATATTTATGAAAACATTTTATACAGATGTAAAATCTATTTGCTTTTATAATTTATTTTACATTATTTAAAATTTTAAAATATGTACTTTAGGGAAATATATAATTAATTTGTTTACTTGTCTTTAATTATAGCAATGCAAAATAATTAATCAGGTATTTGAAAATTGAAAAAAAAATATAATTTAATTCAAATTTTTTAAGTATGCATTTTTATTACCTACTTGCTCATATTTTATAGATATATGTGTGTACATAGATATTTGAAAAATGAAAAGAAATTGATTACAATAACTGCGATTGGTCAATAATATGAAAAGTGTTTATTCGTCTATTTCTAACTGTAGTAAAGCTGCTTTTTATGCTTCTTTCTTTTTTGCAGGAAATAATTCCTTGTTCAAGATGAGTTATTTTATCCCTGCTGTGGATTTATTGGAAAAATAAGATTAATTTGCAGCTTTTTTTTCTAAAGTTGAAAGATTAATTGAATATGTCAACAAGCACATTTATCTCATTAATATATAAAGAATGCTTGTTTTTATAATATGCAATCGAATGCGTAATTACCTCGTTTAAAATTATAAAATTGAGGGGATTTTTTTCTTTTACAGTCATCGTATTTATACTAAATTTTGCTTTAAAATTATAATTGCTTCAGGAAAAACTCAAATTTTCAAGCAAACAATTTATAATTTCCTTTTCGCAGAGCAAAAATTCATATTTTATGTTTCTTCGTAATGAATAATTTATATTGTGATTATAGAAATTTTTTTACTTATCAGTACAAATATTCTAAGAAAATGATATGAATATAAAAGAATAATAGGCATAAATAACATTGAACTTATTTTTACTTTTAGATTTTTAAAAGCTTAAATTTTTCATATCTATCATGAAGGAAAATTAATTCGTTTTTTAGAATTGAATTTTTCGGTTTTTAGAAGAAAAATTAATTTAAAATTGTTGTGTTAACGAAACAATCATCAAAGAATTATGATTTAATGAAGAATCCCTGTATTTTCTGAATGCCAAAATGTCATCGTCTATCATGCATTCACCCTGAACCCATGAAAACCTTGTACGATGCGGTTATCAAAAATAAGTTGTTTACTTTATCTAATGCATCTCAACTTCATTTAAGGTAGAACAATTTACACCATATTTCCCAAATAGCAATTAATTTTTAATTTACACTTCAGAGAGAGAGAGACATGGACCGAAGAGATAGAAAATAGTTTGGGCGTGTTCCAAAGCAGGGTATTAAGATTCGTTCTTGGTGAAATTAAGGAAAATATTACCTAAGGTATAAGACCGTTGCGACACATTGCATAAACTGTTCGTGATCAGAATAATTACTGAGTGCAGAAACTTTATAGATTATGTGGATAAAGGGATTCAGCTCTCAAAAGTTGATTTAAAAATACTTTGATATGCTCCTATAAAATATACGATTAAGAATTTAGATAAAAAGAACCCCAAAAAATTTGTATACCATTTAAACAACATATTTTCAGCAATTCCTATATTTTGAGCAAATTTAATTTTATTTATAAATGTAATATATAAAGAAAATGTGTATTTTATTAAAATTTAATTTAGTAATATTTATAACATTCTTTGGAAAGAATAAAATAAATTTAACATTGAATGTATAAACTCGTAATATGTGGCAAACATGTCATCTCTCACTTAAAATAGCATTTAAAGAAGAGAATAACGAAAAAATAATTCCCCTTATTGTGTGTGCTACGAATTTCTCTTATTGTTGTTAAAAAATGCTGTCAATAGGATTTGAAGTGATAGGTGAAATTACATGCATTTGAAAGACTTCAATTTGATCTTTGATAACATTTGAACTTTTAATAAAAACAATGTGTCTAATTTGAAAAAATAGAAGTGGTCCCCAGAAACAATGGACTAGCTTGTTACTTCTTTTTATGTTTCATATTTTTTTCTGCATCTTAAAACCTGATAACTTTTTTTATTTCTAATTAACCTAGATATCTCAAAATGAAATTTTTCATTTTAGTAGAATAATTTTGCATTATTCAATAAAATATTGTCACGGAAAATATAACAAATCCATAAATAATGAATTATTTTATATAGTTTTATAATTTATATAATATAAGTATTTTAAATATAGTTTTACAATATATATAACACTGCACTATTTCTTAAAGTCTCGAATAAAAAATTTTTTTAAGTTTGTTCAAATGACAATTTTATGTTAATTGAAATCACACACACACACAAAGCTCAGTTTCTTCTTTTAAATATTAATTGTATTAATTTACATTAGTAAATACTTTTTATTAGTTTGTGCAAAATTTTCTATATAAGATTTTTGGATGAAACACAGAAAACTTCAAAGTACCTATCTGTCAAGTGTGTAGATATAAGCCAGAAGTGCAACATTCATTTTCTCCTTTTATCTGTGAATGAGATCCGACACGATCCTTTCTAATATAAAGAGAGAGGTAATGTGAAATTTCCTTCTAGCTGAAGGCAAATTAATGATTACTTGCTACAATCCACCACACTATAAAAGTATTTTTAATAGGTTTTCCACACCATGAATACATTATGATCTTTGGCAGGCTACGAATTCTATTTAATTTGCTTTCACGGTGATAGCGTTGCTACTTCTTAAAATCCCCTATTCATGTGGATTATGATGCATATTTAAAAATAAATGGTGGGCCAATACATCTCTACAATAAAATAACTTTCATTACAGTCATCAGCTGTTTGAGCAATGTCATTAACTAATTCATATATTGAATACATTTAGCCAGTTTCCTGTTTTACAGTTTCATATACTTATTCAGGTAACTATTGCTTAAAGGATTTAGAGGCGCATCATTGTAGTATCATGATAATGAACTGCAATGCAATTCTCAATTATTTTACGATATTTACTTCATTCCGTCAAAATCTATTCTAATTTGTATGATTAGTATTTATCGAAATTTAATGGTAAGACAGCACTCTCCGAGGTTAATTGTCCAGAGTTCGATGACAGACACTGTTGAACTAAAATATAGATGTTGCCCTTCTGGATCCATTTTTACAAGGGTTGGTGCTTGGGAGATTTTAGGATTTCCTATCTTGTGGCACATAAATTCGGCCCAATATCTATGAAAAGTCCTTTCGGGAGGCAATTAAGGGTGGATAATAAAACATCTTACAAAGGCTTTTGGCCGTAGGTTGCTCAATGCGTAGTGACAAAACTCGTATGATTGTATGAGACACACATGTATGTAAGAGCTCAAGTATATTTTGTATACATTAAATTTAATTTACTTGCTAATAATTCTTTGAAAAATTATAAAGAAATTAGTTCTATAAAAAGTATTAATGGAAATTTTCTTACATAAAAATTTATGACTTATTTATTACCTTTTTTCTGGCATTATCAGTCCTTTTATCTATAATTTATTTCATTTTCCCACATGTTACTTTGTTTTAAACTCTTAGAAATTCTTAGTACTCTTAGAAAACGAAGAAAATCATATACACTTGTCATTGGTAACTATGGGAATAATTAAATTTGCAAAAAACGCGTAAGAAATTAATTGTCTAAGAAATTACGAATTGCATTTGTTGTCCTAAAAAATTATGAATAACTCGTGGAAAAATAACCTAGTATAAAAAGTCTCAATGTGACGTTAAACGTTCACTGACATTCATTCTTGCATTCCTCTATTCGATTGCGGCTTCATAAATTTCTTAATTGTCAAAATATAGTAAAAGATTTATTTTGTATAATTGTCAATATGATTTGCCAAATCTATCAATTTTTTAATACTCTACATATAATTAGAATTTGTTATCTAGGTTCTATAAATCAAAACTTTTCTGGTTAGTTTTCTGTTATTAAGAAGATAAATTTTTCTTGATTTATTATCGTATCTCTGTATTTATTATCAATCAGAGAGGCATGTGAAAATAAATGTAGAAACGAGGTAGAAAATTATGTCAAGGTTACAATAAACTATTATTATTTCATCTTGATCTATCAAATTATGTTTTTTTTTTATTTGATGCACTAAATTGATCTCTTGATGTTTATTCGATTTCCTTAGTTTTATGTCTTACTGCATTTTATTAATGTTTATTATAAATATTATCTGCATTAATTTTCCTAAATAAAATATATAGAAATTAGGTAGGATTCCAAATTTATTTATTTACAATACATTATCATTATATGCCGGCGTTTATGTGAGTTAAACTGCATAACTTTTACCTTTAAAATTTTGTTTTTATTCCGTTGATTCGAAACTATGTCATTAGTTAAAAATTAAGAACTATTAATTGCAAAATATGCATGTGTTATATACCGTCAAAAAAAGTCTAAAATTGTTTTAAAATAAGGTTTTCAGTAAAAAGTTTTAATAAGTTATGTAACGTTTCAAGATAAATTCTTAGATCAATGCGCGTTTTAGATTACATGAATTTAGAAAATATTTTTGATTATATATATGTGTATTTCTAAATTTATATTTTTTTCTATATTTTGTATATAAATATGTAATATCTTTTAAGATGATTTTAAAGATATAAAAAAAATCACACATTAATATTATTTGTAACAATTAATTTCATTCTAAGAGAATACTTTTCTTCTTTTATTTTACTACGATCTTTCAAACAAATAAATATATTCAAAATCAAAATGCAATTTAATTAAAAAATTATAATACAGTATTACAATTTTTAGCTTCTTTATAGTTTTAGTACATAGTGAAAAGTTTAATAGTTGGAATGTATGTAAGGAAACATCCACTGTATATTTTCAAAGATAGCGAATGAGCCGTTTTTATTTGACACAAGAGAGAGAATCCGGAAAACTTCCGATAGACATGCATACAGGATTTTCAAGAGTATTTTCGATTCCAAGAAGTCTATGCACGTTGAGATTTTTCAAAGAAATATATTGTTAAAAGTTGTTTATAATAATAAAACAGATTTCTCTCTTTAATTTTTTATTGAATGTGTATGAAAATATATGCCATATTTGATAATAATCCAACCATATATATTCCAAATTCAAATGAATATCCTATTATAGATATAAAGAGGATTTTAAAATCCACATTCATATAGTTTTAAATATCTTAAAAATACTTTAAAATTTGAAAGAAAAATACAACTTCAAAAACAATTCAGTCTTATATCATCTCACTAAAAATAGACAAATTATTTTGAATTGTCATAAAAAAATAGGTGCAAAAATAAAATGTTTCTAATACTTCAGCATTTAATTTCATTCGTACTAATCTGAAACTCTATTTAACTCATCTTCCTTTATAAAGTAAATATTATAAAAATACTAATATAAATTTAAATTCATATTTTTCATGAAATAATTTTTTTAAAACTAACTATATTAATTAGTGATTATATAATTGTAAAGTGATCTATTTGAAATGTAATAAGTTGTTCGGAAATCAAATAATACTGATCATGAATTGATCATTATATTTTTTTAGTATAATTTTTTGTTATATTTAATATTTCACAAAATTTACCCAAAAATAAAGTTTTCATACACTTTAAAATAATCTGAGTTTGATTAATTTCTTTTGGATTTTTAAATAAATGATTTAGAATCGTATAAAATCAACATGAAGTTTGCAAGAGATAATTTATTCCTTCAATATTTCTATTTATATGACTTTCTCTTAATTTTTAATCCATAAAACTGCTTTGAAAAACACTTCATAAAATTCATTCATTTTTCATTTTTTGATCCAATAAAACAAGTTGAATTATATTGATGCATAAAAATATAGATTATGCTGAACTTAAAAAAAAATATCCTCTTTTCATAGTTTGATTGTAGATTAAGCACTACAAACAATCAAACTATAAAGAACATAATGCAATGAATATTGCTACAAATGCATTAAAATCAAAAGGAAAATTTAAACCCTTTACTATTATATAATGTCTTATTTAAGACTTATAATTCTAAATGATATTAATATTCCTTTTAATTTGCCGTTTTAAAAAATGTATAAAAATTGTAGTAAATGAATCAGTAAATAAATTGCGCTTTTTTAACTGATAACATTAATGGCTAATCTGTGAATAAGAGCATTTGACAATGATTGATTCTTAATAAATCTATTTATCTTCCAAATATTTTAAGCTTTCATAAAATGGATAATTTTGGCCCCTCATATTCAGCATAGGATTTTCCATGGTTTGATGTAATTAAAAAATAAGTGCCTTTACAAAATTTCTCATATCTATCTAAAATTTAAAAAAACGGTTAAATTGTTTCTAAAATTTTAAAACACATAAGAAGGTACAAAATAGAATAAAAAGAAATCACCAGACAATAATGATGTTATGAAAATTATCATATATCATTAGTGAACAAAAGGGAGGTGTTAGTTTGGTATAGGAAAAGTAGTTTAATATGGGGTATGAGCCTCCCCCTCCCGAGAAGCAACACAGAACATGCTGCGATGTGTGATGATCTCAATTTTGTGGTCTATTAATTGTGTAGGAAGTGCTAACCATTGCTCTTCCAATGCAGTTAAAAGCATGGCTAGGGTCGTAGGAAGAGGATTGAGAGCAACTACACTTCGTCCTAGAGCATTCTAAACGTGCTCGATTGAGTTAAGGTCCGGTGATAGAACGAGCCACAGCCTGCGCTCAATTGTTTCCTGCTCAAGATAAGCATGGATGATGAACTGTGTAGTCTTGTATTATCATCCTGGAGCACGAAAGCATCAACTATTCTCACGACATAAGGGCTCACATAAGAATCCAGGATGACATCTCATAAGCGTATTGACATTTCCACGAGAAAAGACATGGAGTTCTGTGCGTCCACTTAAAGATATGCAATCCCAAACACACACTGTGCCTGATCCATCCGCATTTCTTTTACGGATGTTTGATGTTGATGTTTCTTTTACGGTTGAAAACGAGTTCCACGATCTCTCTAAATGAAAATGCACCTACTATCACTTTCGTGGTTAAAGTTGAAATCCTCCGTAAAGAAAACAGCTCTCCATTCCCCACGCTTTCAGTAGACATGTTAATGTATCCATTACAAACATTATCGCTTATGGCGTGACGTGAGAGGGACGAAAATGACTGGTCGTCTAGCATAAAGATCACGTTTTGAAGCCTTCAACAAACGATTGATCTGGATACCAACTTTCCGGAGCTCGCAGAGAGGGAGTATCTCAGTTCAGCCGGAGCTGTTGTTCTATTTCTTTCTGCCCTTAATGACAAATATCTGTCATTGACACTTATAGTAGCTTGTAGTTACCCTTGGCTAAACCTCCTAGATGTATCCATCGTTAGAAATTGTTGCCAAAGTCTATGAATAACAGACGAACCCACTTCAGTCATCTAGCCACTTCTATATGGTTTTGTCCTGCCTTTAGTCTCCCAGTTGCTCACCATGGAAATTGTTCGTTTAAATAATGACTGGAGGCCATTGTTACAATTTCGCTATACCACATTTCTAATCTCAGGCATGCGAAGACAATTGCTGTTTTGCCCTGAGACATCCATTTTTACGCTCCTCGTAAATGACGTATTCCGACAGCACAGCCATTACTTTGCATAATGTCATATTGTGCAGCTCTTTTTACTTACCAACATATTCATATTGTCTTATGTTTGGGAGAGTCATCTCTACTTTTGAATTTTTCCTTAATTTTCGGTAATCGGTATATATACATTTTCTTTACTTTTGAAATTTTGCGTATTCTCAAAGCATGAAAATAAGTAAGATAACATTAGAAATATACATAGAATATTGAAAATTAAAAGCAAGCATGTAACAAAGTGAATTCTCCTTAAATCAAAATAAGTTAGGTTGCTTAATGTTATGAGGAATCATTTTGAGATAAATTAAATCATGAAGAAAACCAAACAATGACTTTTTGCGAAACAATTAACTTTTGGGAAAAAGTTAAAAAAAAGAAGCTGATTAGTTTACAAAGAAATAAATCCTATTACATAAAATAATCGATGTTAATTGAACTTATTCCTGTAAATTAGGTATTCGCTTATGTTAGTCAAATGAAAAACTATTCATTGTGTACATTTACGCTTTCAAAAGAATAAGAAATGAACATTGCATTAAATCGAAGTAGAGTATCCAATTGTTTTAGAATCTACTGAGTACTAATTATCTTATAAGTTATTCTACAATTTTAAAACACAGTATTTAATTTGTGAAAAAATAAGACAGTGAAGCAAAGTTTTAAAAATGTTTATCGTTACAAATCACTATATTTCATGGCGTCATTTTCTTAAACTCATATAAATAAAATGTCTATTAATGTATTTACATTAATAGACACTTTATTTATATGAACTAAAAGTAAATATATGTAATAAAAAAGAGCGTAAAAGAATTAAAATTTGTTTACTGAAAGTTATTATAAGAAAGGAAAGAGTTAGGAAATTTTCAATATAATTGCGCACATTATTTTTCAATGGTTTTTCTCCCTATAATCTGCAAAATACACTTGAATACACAGTATCGTAATTACATTTTACACTAAAGTATATTTTACTTAGAATTATTACTTAAATTGTGTGTTTGTTATTACCATTACTTATCGAGTTATTTTATTATTTTAAGAAGTTTTATGTCATTATTATTACATAGATAATTGTCTTGTAATTATGATGTCACATAAGAACGCTTAAAAATTAATTTTCATACTTGAAAATAATGAGAAACTCGTTGAACTGCATTTATGTGTTTGTAAACATCCAAGTGACATTATCTTTCAAAGGGAATTTGTTTCAATTATACTAGATGGTTTTTTTTTTTTATAAAATATACGGTTTTTTATATTTTGAGGACATCCTAGACATGTTCCAAATGAATAAATAAAAAGTGTCTCTCAAGTGGAAATGCTTTATGATAAGTTACCCAAACAATTACAACCATGATAAATTATTATGATATGAAACAATTCCATATTATTTTGATAACATTTGTAGCCCCTTTTATAACATCAAGCATAATAGAATTTTAAGAGAAATGTGTTAAAAGATTAAAAATATCTTAACATAATTTAAAATTTTAGTGCTCAAACAAATATGAGAACTACGTAGGCTGTACATGTTTGAAATGGTTCAGAATCTACTTTAATCTGTAGTTTCTTGCCAAATTAGCTAGCTTATAAAGAATATGACTGTATATTGACAAAGAAACGAGATTGGTCTAATTTAAGACACTTTTTGTTGTAGAGGAATATTATCACCTTCGACTTTGTCTTTTGGCTAGATAAAAATAATCAAAAAAATATTTGCGTGGAATCCAACAAATAAAGTTTGCAATCTTTGGTGTGTAAAAATTGCACTTGCGTTTGCTTGTGTAATTGAAAGAAATGAAGTCAAAACTCTCTTTTCTCAAATCGCAATTAATAGGGTTATCCGTTGATAATTATTCTTTTGAAATTGAATTTATCTTATCCCAGGGCTATTCATAGAAGAACTTCACATAACCTTTGATATCTATGAACTTAGAATAAACAAGATTTTTGAGCTTTTTAAATCTATGCAGCTATAGCTTTTTAAAACACACACACACACACACACATATATATATATATATATATATATATATATATATATATATATATATATACTGCTCAAAAAAATTAAAGAATATTGTGGTTTTAGGTGGATCTTGTGGCTGGGAAATATTTCAACTGATTGATACATGGTCGACAGACGTAGTAGGTTATATGGGAATAAATTACACATGTTTGGGAGAAAAAAATGAGTTTTATTGTGCAATTGTGTACAAAAGAAAAAAAAGCACAAATTGTGCATATGAGAAAAAAGAATAATAAAAGGTGTTTTCTTCAAAGGAAATCATTTTCAGTAGGGGGTATGGTTTCCACTGACGACCAGCATCGTTGAACACTTTTGAGGCATAGAGTCAATGAGGCTATTAATCATGAGTTGGGGTATTCTGTCTCACTCTTCCAGAAGAGCTCTTTACAGTTCTTGGAGAGTTTGTGGGAGTGGTTGGTGGCCACAACTCGCATTCCTTGAGCGTAACAAACGTGCTCAATTGGATTCATGTCAGGAGAAAACGCTGGTCATTCCATTCGTACGATTCCTTCCTCGAAAAGGAAATCCTCCCCCAGGTTAGCACGATGTGGCCTGCAGTTATCATCCATTAAAATAAAGTCATCTCCGATTGCTGCAGCATAAGGGACTACAATAGGTCTGACGATCTCATCCCTATATTGGCAACCATTCAGAAGTCCATCTCGAATGATATAGAGGTTTGTGTGCCCGTCGATGGAGATGCTACCATACACCAACATTCCCCCACCTCCAAATCTGACACTTTCGTGCACGAACACAGGATTATTACTACTGCCACGGTCCCTCTAGATGAAAATACACCTATTACCAGGATGAACAGAAAAACGGGACTCATCAGAATAAAGAACATTGCTCCCTTCATTTCTCCTCCAGTTCTCATGCTCTATTGCCCACTCCCTGCGGTGGAGACGATGCCTTTATGTTAGTTTAACGCATACCATCGGTCGGCAAGCATACAGATCTACACCATGGAGCCAATTTTGGACAGCCTTAGTTGAAACCTTGGTGTCAGTAACCTAGCAAAGGTGTTGTTGGAGAAGAGTAGCGTTCATATTTCGGTGTCTCCGAGCCGTTAACACTAAATAACGATCTTCATTAGGCGTTGCTGCCCGTCTAAGACCTTGCCCTGATCTTAGGTCTGCACTTCCAGTCTCCAAAAAAAAAACGGTTCCAGATCCTGGAAGTCACAATTTGTGACACACCAATGGCTTGCGCTACTTCGGCTTGAGTTTGGCCCCCTTCGTACCTACCAACATCTCTCCTAGTTTCTGAATCGGTTAAATAACTTCGCTGAGACATCGTACTCATCAAAACAAAACAGTCACTGAATGCCGATCATCCTTGTCTTCATTGTCTTTTATTCAGTTGAAAGTCAAATTCCATTCCCTGCCACTGAATCGACGTTTTTGACATCGAACTCAAAATCAGCATACTTCACAGTTTGAAAATTAGAAAAATTTGCATTTGTGATTCTCTTCTTCTATTTTCGGCAAAAATAATTTCGCTTATGTTTTAATTTTATATAAAACTTACAATTTCCTTTAATTATTTTGAGCAGTGTATATATCTGTCTCTCTCTCTATATATATACACTACTGGGCATTAAAATTGCTACACCAAGAAGGCTACATACTACAGACATGAAATTTATACGAAAGGAAGAAGGTGCTGTGATATGCAAATGATTAGCTATCCAGCGCATTCAGACAAAGCAGGCACCAGTAGCGACACCTACATTGTGTTTAAATGAGGGAATTGTTCAGCCGGTTCCTTATACACAAATTGCATTTGAACGTTGTTGCCTGGTGAAAAGTTGTTGTGACGCCTCGTGTAAGAAGGAGAAATGCGTAACAGCACATTTCTGACTTTGATAAAGGTCGATTTGTAGCGTACCGGGATTGCAGTTTATCTTATCGCAGTATTGCTGCTCGCGTCGGTCGACATTCAATGACTGTTAGCAGAATATGGAATCGATGGGTTCAGTACGGTAATACGAAACGCCATGCGGGATCTCAACGGCTACCTGTCACTAGCAGCCGAGAAGACAGGCATATTATCCGTATGGCCGTAGTGGATCGTGAAACCACGTCACGAGCCGTGAGCGTCACCTAGCGTGATGGTATGGGGTGCCATTGGATACACGTCTCGGTCACCTCTTGTTCGCATTGACGGTGCTTTGAACAGTGCACGTTACATTTCTGGTGTGTTACGACCCGTGGCTCTACCCATTATTCGAGCCCTGCGAAACCCTACGTTTCAGCAAGATAATGCCCGACCGCATGTTCCCGGTATTGTACGAACCTTCCTTGATACGGAATATCTTCGGCTGTTGCCCTGGCCAGCACGTTCTCCAGATCTTTTACCAATAGAAAACTTCTGGTCAATGGTTGCCGAGCGACTGGCTCGTCACCAAACTTTAGTCACTACGGTTTATGAACTGCGGCATCGTGTTGAAGCTACATGGGCATCTGTACCTGTACACGCAATCCCATCTCTGTTTGACTCAATGCCCAGGCGCATAACTGCTGTTATTACTGCCAGAGGTGGTTGTTCTGGGTACTGATTTCTCAGGATCTATCCAGCCAAATTTTTTGAAAATTTAATCACTTGTTATTTCTAGTATAATATATTTGCCCAATAAATATCATTTTGTTATCTGCATTTCTTCCTGGTGTAGTAATTTCAATGTCCAGTAGTGTATATGTTACCGTGAAAGTCCGAAATCTGGAGAATGTCGACATTCGCTGGTGAATGTCAACATTCACGTAGTCGCTTGGTGTATGTCCGAAATATTTGCTAGATATCCTCATTTCTCACTTACACCGGCAAATGTCGACATCCACAATGCACTAATGGTGAATCTTGAATATGCGTTTCATCTCTTCGTATCCGGAGAGGAGAAATGCAGATTTGCATTTTCTTATCTCAATATTTCAGGCGTGAAAAACGTCACATGTGTGACGTAACTTATCGCCTCTCTTAGAAAGGAGGAGTGATCAATCACGGTGAGTAGAGGAAGTGTAGAGGATTTTTAACCCGCGGGACAAACCTGACAACAAACAAATTAAAAACAAATTAAATGCTCTAGGCCGCACCTCTTTGTTGACGTTGCCTTCTGTTATCTCCTTTTCGAGCTTTTTAATCATCTTTTCAAATTCCACCAAAGCTTGTCTGTGATTGTCGACATATACCGGCGATGGTCCGAAAGTGCAAGAAATTTAATCAATTGTACGGTCTTTCACCAACGTTTTTGGTATGTGTTGACATTCACCGGTGAATGTCGACATTCTCTGATTTCGGTCTTTCACGGTAACATATATATAAACATATATACATATTATACATACATACATTTATATATATATATATATATATATATATTTATATATATATATATAAATGTATGATGACACATAAAATCTAAATCCTATTTCTCTAAATTTTATTCTATTTATATTCAAGATAAAAATAATCCTACGTTTATTTATAATTATTATACGTCCCAGTAATTGCATTGCAGATCTCCACTAATACCATTACAGATTATTTTGCTTTTTAATTTTATTATGTTGTTTTACTATCATGAAAAAAATAATTCGAAAATTCGATGTTTTTTTAGCTGAAAATGAAACAATTTCAAAGAAATTTGAATTAAACTTAAAGTAGTGTTGATATATAGTGGTACTGATAATACTGATTTTTTGAATTCTTATTTGTCTTCAATTGAGGGAATTGATTTTAGTTGATTAGGATTTAGAAGAGGAATAGAAATCAAGTGAAAAAGCGTTTTTATCTCTGTCTTGGAATTAAAGTTTATATGTGTGTGTGTATTTACGCAGTCTTTTCTGCCTTCAAAGTTTTGATGCATTTCAAGAAACTACCTGTAGAAAAAGTATCTGTGACATCACAAATATGCCTGTCTCACACAAAAGTAGCTGATATTTTGAAGCTCACTTCGAAACTAATTTTATTTATGGATGTTTTTACTTAGTGTTTTATTGCGTATTGGTGATTCATATATATCTTATTTGGAGTTTTTCAAAATGAAATTTTCAAATTTGTTTATTTTAGAAAGTTTCTGTGAAAGAAAATATTCAATATAATTCAAAAGGATAATAATGCTGACTTCCTGTTGCTGTTTATATCTTTTTATTGTGAAAATCAAATTAGTTAAGGCAACAATATTAATGACACATAATGACCATTCTATTCCTAATTCTGATTTGATGAAAGAATTTGCTAATGCCTTAAGAACGGGTAAACCAGAAATGTTATTTTTAAGATTATAATTTAATGAGCATGAAAGTCTTTATAATGAAATTTGGGTATTGCGAGAAAAAAAAGTTAAAATGCAACTTTGTTGCTGAAACCATTTTTATAAATACAATTTTTAATTTATTTTATACATAATATAATATGAATTTCTGTTAGCCCCTCTAAAATATGAATAATCTGATTCTGGGAAATCTAATCTAATCTGATTCTGAAATTAATATATTCCCAAAATGTACAGGTAAATGATAGAAGAGTATTGTTGAGTAACATACCAAGTATTCATTTTTTCACCAATGCAATTAATAAAATTGTTGAAAGGAGAATCTTTTATTTGAATGATTAATATATTTGATTAAACTTGATGCATTTTATTAACTGGAATTTACATTCTATTAATTCTCCTTCTAAGTAGGCTATCATTTAAGTTTATCAAAAATATATTACCTTTTTTATTACACATTAAACAATAAGAAAATGAAATTAAATAAATATTAAACATGATTCAAAGGAAAGTGCTTTCTAAAATTCCATCCGCTGAACTCGCTTAAAAAATCATAAGTTGATGGACAGTAAGTAGACTTGAAGTAGACAGATGATCAAATTCTGTATTTTGCATTATTTATCTAAGGAAAAGGAATTAAAAAAATTAATATTGCATTATTCAATTTTTTTGAATATTTTCTGTGGTTAAATAAGGAAAGAGAGATGCAAAATAAGCAAGAAATGTCCAATGGTGTTTTAATTTTCATGTTTCACTGCTTAAATATCATTAAAAATGATTTATGTCACTGCTAGAAGACTTTAAAATATGAAATCAATCATATCGATGTCTTCAAAATGGAAAGAGATTTTGGAAACTTGCGTATAAATAGTATATTCCTCCTGTTGTATGAATAAAATTAAGTTGCAGGATTTCAACTTTTATCAGAATATCTTTTATGCTCCATTAAGCAAAATGACTTTAAAAATGGAAGGTGGTGAATCGTTGGGAATATGCTATACGGTTGAATTAATTTAGTGCGCCGCCAATTGAAAGCATTTAATCTGAAATCTTATTTTTCAATCTAAGTTTAGTGAAATGAAAAGAAAGTGGAACAAAAAATTGGAACTATTCGGGAGTTTTTATCTTGAATTCTGTCAAAAAACTGGATGCGGATTTATCAGTCACAGAACACTGGTGAAACATTTCATATTATGCTGCTACATTTTCTCTCAGATGTTAGGATCAAAAGATCTAAAAATATAAATGAAATGCTCTGCAAGTGTTTACTATCTATTTTTTATGTTTTCGTAGTAACTTTTTTGAGAATTTTCTGCTATTCTGAACAATCAAATAAACTGTCACCAATATATAAAAATAATAAAAGTTATTTTATATTGCTTGCAGTATAATATAAAATTTAAGCATATTAGTCAAGAACTAAATATAGATATTCTTACCAAGATAATGAGTAATTCTGTATCGCGTTCTTGTATAATTAAATGATTAAAATTACATTTCATTAGGTATCAATATAATCTGAAGTAATTGAAAACTATTTAAAGTGTAAAGTATGCCAAATTTCTGAACAGGTAGGTAAATTACTGCCATACTCTTTCGAATTAAATCATTGTGTACAGCACACTTATTAATTTTAAGTTACAGACAAGTGACGAGGTCAAAACCTGAGCTTAATCTCTTTTTCACACCAAATCAGAGGCGAAGCATTCAATGTTATACACTGCAGACAACCCAAATTGCAATAACAAGGAAGACAAGAGATATCACAACAAAATTTATTTTGTATGCAACATGTTAACCAAGAATCAAATGATAAAATTTATAAAGACTTCTTTGAAGTGTGGTTCCTGTCAAAATCAATAATAACTATTGTTGGAGATCTCCGCTGTCATACACCTCGGAATTGATTCAAAGAGACTTTGGATGTGCTCTTGGGGTACAGCAGATTAAATGGCTTCCACGCGTTGCCAAAGTTAATCTAGTGCGGTATTTGGGGATAAAATCTGAGTCAATCATTGAGCAACCATGGACCACATGTTTTCTGTCGGTGTAAGATCTGGAGAACAAGATGGATAGGGAAGCAATTCAATCTGGTGATTGATGAAGAACCCTTAGACAATGTGTGGCACGTGTGAGCACGCATTATTCTGCTGAAATATGGGTGTGGGCAAGCCTTGAAGGAAAGGAAGGACAACTGGCTCCAACACCTCGGAGATGTAGTACTGGCTATTTAAAGTACCGGCAATGCGTCTTACAGGAGTGCGAGAGACATATCCAATACCACCCCATACCATAATACCCTGTGCAGGATAAGTGTGTCAGTGCCTAACACAAATGCTCAGCATCTTCTATCCACGGTGTCTCCAGACTCGACTAAGACCATCGTGAAGTTGCAGACAAAAGCGTGATTCGTCAGTAAAGACAATTTCATTCCATTCTGCCGTCCGCATCCTTCTTTCATCTTACCATTGGCGGCAGAGACGTCTGTGGTTCTTCGTCAAAGGTAGATGAACCAATGGACGTCTTGCGGACAGATCACTCTGCTGTAAACGGCGTTGAATGATACTCGTAAATGCTAGTTGATACGTTACAGACTGAATGTGCTGTGCTATGGTGCGTGATGTGTCAGAGCGATCTGCCACTGCCATGAGCATATATTGCCTGTCATCACATGAAGTGGTAGAGTGAGGTGGATGGGATCGAATATGTCGATCCGTCTTACCCTACTGCATCGAACGATGACATATCTTCAATACAGTAGTTTGATTTTGTCCAACACTACTACCGATTTCCCTTCAGGATGCTTCCTTCAGGATGCTGCATTTACGGTGGCCAGTAGTATAGAATGCCTAATAACAACTGGCCTCGCAGCATCATTGTTTTTAGCTGTGTTAGATATTGATTTTTTTTTTCACTTTTTATTTATTTCCCTGCTTTCACAGCCTCAACTCATAATAATTAGATGAACACGATAGAAAATTTTTAGAATTCGACCATCTTGATGTGAAGCTTTTTAAAAGTGATAGATATCTATTTAGATTGACCTTTTTGAATTGAATCACACAGCTGCAAATGTGAATTAATAATTAAGGATTCACTTTTAGATTAGGTGAATCTGAGTCTTATTGACTTCACGCTACATCTAAGCAATGAGCGTTTTGTGATGGTCATCATGCTCTTTAAACACATTCGAATTAATTCCACTGTATTTATAGTCATTGTGTAATTAAAGTTGAGTTACAAGAATATCTAAGAATGATTAAATTTTCCTCACCGCGTGTTGCTTTACATTCCTTTGGGTGCAACTGCATAATCTGAATAAAAATATATTTCGGTTTGTTTAATTAATTTGCACATGTTCCTAAAATTGACATTTTTATCAAATTACTCTTCTTCGAAGGTGTTTAGTTAGGAGGGTGTGATTGAATGGTCATCGCTTTGATCTTCAGTTCAAAATTTTCTGGTGATTGCAGTGGGGGGTTCCCTTTTAAATTAAATATCCCAATCAAAAAATGACCTTAGAGAAATGAAATAATGCAAACGTTTTGATGGTGTCTAAAGAACATCTTTTGAAAATCTTTGTGATTAAAATGTGTATAAATTGACTTAAAAACAATAACCAAATTCTGAATTACCAAAAGTTTTGGCTCTCGAATAATTTTGCTCGATTGAGGAAGATATTGATCTTCAGCCTAGAATTTAACTGGTTCGATCCTGATACTGAAAAACAACTTCCTAATTTTAATGATGCTTTTATTTTTTTGTTATTTTAAGGTCAGTCATACGTGACAAAATAAATAAATCTCAAACACTAAATTTTTGTTTTCTAAAGTTCTATTATACTGCCGAGGAAGATAGAAAAGAGCATATAAACTTAAATGTTAACAGTGTGCATTGATTTAATCATAAAATTTCAACCAGCAACTGTATTCAGGTGTACAATATATTATTGAGAATAATCAATTTTGTAGTTTTACTAAGAAGCAAAGGGAAGATGCAAGATATATATTTTTAAAGGCCATCATAATAACTTATAATTGCGATAACACAATGTTATATTTTACTTGTATATATAACTATTTTTGTATTATTGTAAAAACAATATTAGATTAACAGCATACTTATAAATGTTAAATTTTCATAAAATCTAACACCTGCCCGATAGCGTGGCATGAAATGTTTATAAAAGTATAGCACTAGCTCAGATATTGGTGTTGTTTTTAATTTATTCAAATTTATAACTTGATTAACGTTTTAATGGAGTGTATCAGTTCTTATCAGCAGGAATAGGAAGCTAAAAGCCTGAATGCAATGAAACAAAGGCTATTTATTCAGATTTCAAGATTAAAGTCACTGAAAACCCTGGAATTAATTTGTTACCATTACGCATTGAAAAAGTTATATTAAAGTAATAAGAACAACAATTTCGAAGTATTAAAGCTAAGAATAACTGTGCAAGTAAATTCAAGGCGAGTTGAAATTCTAGGGATACTTTCTAATAATTTCAAATCTATAAGGTTGGTTTATGCATTGCGAAAAATGTCATGTCAGCAAATGTTACTAATATTTTCTCTGTATGTATTCTTTGGAGGGCACTTCAGACTCTTGTTAGTGTCTTAAAACAACGTTTAAACATTAATCAGAAAATAAAGTTATTTACTTTCTAACATTAATCAGTTATTGCACATAAGGACCATCTAATCAGAAACATAATGTCTAAAAATGTGAACATCGTACCACTTTAAACATTTTTGCTTGAATTGAACACTAGAAAGAAATGCCAGATTACTAACCATTCAGCAGCACGGCCCGTTTTTTACTTCCTAGTTTCATAATTATAATTAATGAAAGTATTACTTAAAAAGGTTGACCTTGTTTGTAGATTCATTTAAAATTATTTGTAATTATCTTTTTTCAAAGAATTTTTGTACATTTCTATCATATTTTAATTTTGAAATGAGAATGCATTTTTTAAAATCGTTTTACATAATATAAATTTCTCATTACATTTGCTTTTCATCATCAGTAATAATGTACAAAGAATAATATTTGACATAAAAAGTACTAAAACTCGTCAAATATTTCCTTGTTACACTCTGCTGCACTGAATCGTAATTAATTGAAAATACTTCTCTAGTCTGTAAAATCAAATTTAATTTGTAAGCTAAATCAAATACTGTAGATTGCTCAAAAACATTACTTAATGTAATCATTTTATTATATGTATGTTTTCGTCATTTAAAAAGACTTCAAAGTTGTTCGAATTATTGAAAAGGAATAATGTTTTTTTTAATAATTAAAGCATAATTAATAGTATAAGAAATGACAATCTTATAGTGCATACACATAATTACACAACACACTGTAGTTTAATGGGCTTGTAAATACTTAAAAGCCAATATAAGGATTTCCAAAATTTTCATTTCCCATAAAATTCTATTTTTTATAAAATTATTAGCATAAATGACATTAAAAATGATAATCAAAAAAATGAGCTTGATTAATTAAAAAGTTAACTACATAAATAATGAGCTTAAGAAAGTAATTAAGAAATTAATCACCTAAGCTCACATTATTTACATATATATGTAAAGTATATAAGCAATTGAGTGAATCATCAAAAAAATGTTATTTTGCAATAACATTTTTAATAGTTTTTGACTCTAATGATGAGAAATGATTCAAACATTTTTGGATAAAATTGAAGTTGAATTTTAGCTGTTATTTGTGTGTGCCAATTTTCGATGTTGGATGTGTCACTTGTCTGTGTATTTACTTAGAATATGTGACTTGGTGTATATAATTAAACAGTAATTTTTTTGTTTTAATAATTTATAATGTTTTCACTCATGTGTTTGATGAAATTTCTTGAACCTCAAGCAATTTAAATTTTTTTGAAGAGAATTGTATAAATGTCGAAATATGCGGCAAACTTCGACGTCTGTTTTTGGAAATCTCCACTCACAAAATACTTATAATAAATGATTAAATCGATAAGAAGCAACTGGTTCGGTAGCTAAATAACTAGCGTCTTGCTTTTAATTTTACTAATTGAAAGTTCGATACCCTCCTCGAGCATGAATATTTATTATGATTTCAAACTCTAATTATTTTACTATAATTAATGTGGTTCTTATCAAATTATCTCTTCAAATGTTTTTAAAATTGCTCTTTTGATGTGACCAAACGAACAATTCATTGAACGTTTTTGTAAAGTAATTAATAAAGTTAGAAAAACTTTATCATAATTTTCTAAGGAATAAGTTCTTGTTTGCAAAAGAAAAAAAATAATTTGAATAAACAAGTATGGAAAATCCGAGTTGCAATCATATTTATAAAAATCTAGAAAATATCCATTTATCACGGCTAAACTTGAAATGTTATAAGGAAAATATAACAAGTCTGACGGCTTTCAAACGAAGTGAAAAGACGTACACAATGGGCTTTATTGGTTTTTATTTTTCAGTGCCGTCTTTCAGTTCCAAAGCAGTTAAGAGATGTTTTTTTCCCTCGCGGATATCTTCTAATGCTCGAACTCTTGGATACCGAATAATGCTCTTAGGGGAACCAGTTTTAGTTTCCCTTTCTGACCTGACCTAGGGTGATGACCCAAGAGTTATTGTTTTTTTCTCTCTTTCCATACCTATAGGCTGTTTATACGGTAATGCAATATCATCTGAGAGAAATGTTAATTCGAACTTGCCTTTTCGTATGTGGGAATAGAGAGATGAGCAAGTTCAAAAAATCACTGAGGAATATGTAAATTTATATTCAGTTTGTATTTCTGAGTGATTTCATTTCTTAGAATGTGAATCAAAATTTAATAGGAAACGGATTAATCACCATGGAGAAGAGTCCATGAAGCTAATCAAATTTAAAAGTAATGATTGAATGTTGCAAATTGTCGTTATGAAAATTGACTAATATAATTGTAGAGAAGTAAAGGTATATTCAACAATTAGAACATCTTTTCTCTTTCGATGATATATCTCTCAATTAAGATCTTTTACCCTATTGCTTATAATTGGATTATAATGATAACTGAGTATATAAATGTATTTTAATGTTTTCTGTAACACTTTGAAAATCAGGCAAGTGAGATAACTTCAAATAACATATTCAGTTTTGCAGTAATAATTGTATTTTAATTTGTAAATCCTCTGAATATGTTGATTAGTTAGAGAAAAACTGTGAATTTTTACTTTCTATACAAAAATCTCAAATAAAATTGAGTGACTATTTATTAAAATCATAGAAAGCAATTAAAAAAACTAATGCAAATATTGTATGTTGATATCATGATTTCATATATTTATTAATACAAATAAATTTATTTTTGACGTCATTTTTAAGGTTTATAATTCATAAGCGATCTTTAATGATTTATATTTATTAAACAGCTCACTAAAAGTACTCTCAATTATGTAAATAAGGAATGAACAGCTTTTCCTTCATTTGTATAAACAATAAAAAGGAGGAATCATTCTTTGTCCATATATTTACGTTTAGTGTGAGCTATTTAATAAATTTAATTCAGAATTTGTTGCAGATAAATTGTCTTTTGTGGTATTGCTTACATATGAAGGATGAAAAAAATAATTCATATATTTCTTTTCATATATTCCTTAATCTATGAACGAGCAGTTATTAATTGAGTCATATTTATGGAATTGTATTAATATTTATGGAATTGGACATTGAATATTTTAAATTATCATATTTATTGGATATTTATTAAAATTAAAATGAATAAACAACTACACCAAATAAAACTAAATGATGAAACATGCATACAAAAGTATTTACTGACATTATATTAATTAAGCTAAATTTTTAAAGATTATTTAGTTAAAAAAATTTACAGCTTATGTTAATTTATTTTCCCATTAATTCCATTAATAAGTATCTCATATTTAATTGCTACTAAGTTTTGTTTGCAATTAATCACAAAAAGTTTTTTTAATTAAATGGCATAAGATATTCTGAGTTATAACGAATATAATAATTTCCTTAGATAGTATTTTACTTATTCAAAACATCATAATATTTATTCTGTATTTTACACATTCTTCATTAACGATTCCTAAACTATTCTAAAATAGAGTACTTAAAGAGTATTGCTGTTAAAAAATAGATTCCTTTACACTTACAAAAGAAAATATTAATTTTCATTATGATAACAATATAATTTAGAATGTTAATATAGTTTTTAATTAATATTTAATGTGATATTCTGTTTTTTCTTTAAGAATGTGAGACTTTTACAATAAGTGTAAATTTGTTGTACTTGTTTAATTTTCTTGATATTTATGACCGGTTCGAGAAATTTGATAATGTAGTTTTTAAGCAAAAATATCTTATGATATAAAATAAAAACATAAATGGATTTACTACATTTAGTTGCATTGCAGGGGTAACAGAAAAACAATGCCACAGTAATATATATCGTATATATTTAAAAACAAATATTTTATTTGGACAAAAATTATTTACATTAATCTTTCTCTTCTAAAAACAATTCCTTATTTTTTTAGACTGTGTTATAATTTTTAAAGGAACTAAAATGTGTTTAAGAAGTTAAAAGAAAAAGATGACTCCCAGCGTTTTTCATCAAAGTAGTAAAATAACTGATATCACGAAATACGTGTCTTATGCTCAAGAAATAATTAAAAACAAATTAGTATAATACATTTTAATAAGAAAATGAAACGTATAAATTAATGATTTAGAAGAATGCTGTTTCACAACAGCCCAAGATTCCAGTTTCAAAGAATATAAGTCAAAACGAATAAATTCTTTTGCCATCATTTTATGTGTTATCATTTATAAGTTAGTCGTGTCAAGGACGCAGTCGTAAAAAAAAATCTGACATTGTTTGGCCTTTTTATTGTTAATTGTGAACAATACTCTGCACATGTAATAAAAATTAAGTTTCTTAAGAATAAAAACTTATTTTGCGCAAGAATGGATGCGATTCTTGAATTCCTATATTCCTAAAATGATCAAATCCTACGTCACGACATACAAAGAATAACCATTTTCTTTTTAGTGCAAATACCGATCTCTTACAGAGAGGTTGAAACAGGTTAAGATTTCAAAAAGAGTAAAATGGTTTCTCACAGCTATTGGTACGAAGAAATCCATATCAAATAAGGAAAAAGAAAGTAATTAGGCTTGGTACACAAGCATTAATACTTGAAAATCACTTAAAAGAACTGTTCAACTTCCTGAAAGGAAACTATTAGATTAGGTTAAAGCTATCAATTGAAATGTTTCTGCGCCATTAATATCTGTGTTACTGAAATTAAGGAAATAAATCAATTTAAATTTTAAAAATGTAATCATTTTATAACATTTAATACAATCGGCAGCGCATAAAATTGATGTATAAATCATTGATGTAAATGTCAGATATCAAAACTTACAAATGGTAAGAATCCTTCATATCTATCAATAATATTCACTCACGTTAGAATTTACACAAATGATTGACTAATAATAAAAAACTGCTTAACAAAATAAACAATATTTTATAAAGCATGTTTGATTCTGTTGAAAAATTACGAGCAAAAATCTTAGTGGAATTTTCTCATGGTGTCAATCAACTGAAAGCAATTAGTTTTCAAAAACTTCATAAAAAAATTTCATTTTATATTTATTACTGAAAAGATCAGTAGCAGTTTTTAATAATCAAGTAATAGCTGGTTTTAATTAAGAATAAACAAAAGTCAATTTTTTTAGTCGTTTTCATAAACTAATCACTAATGTTACTTAACAAAATCACTTTCCTTAAGATATTTTTCAAAATGATTTTACGATTTCTTCAAATGATTAACAAATGCAGTCTAATAAACCACTGAACCAATGTGACAAAGCAATAAATGTCTCTATCCCCCTGTCAAATATATCTTCATTTAATGCATATTACAATAAAATATTGAGCAATCTTGTTAATTTTTTAAAAATGTTATGCTAACTTGCTTTTTTAAAAATGTTATGCTAACTTGCTAAAGAATTTTTGTAAAGAATTCATTCTTTGACCATTTAATGTTTTCTTGAATATATTTTTAGCTCAACAAAATGCTTGTTGTTTAAAACAGTAAAATGTTTCATTAAAAAAAACTTAATATTTTTTTTAATGAAACATTTTACTGTTGAAACATGTACTACACACACTTAAATTACATATGTAATTTAAGTGTGTGTAATACCTTTCGTAAGCAAGTGTGTGTAATACCTTTCGTAAAATTTTAAATTAAGTACTAAAAAATAAAGACTAATAAGAATTTTTCAAATAAAAGTTTTGTTAAATAATTGCTGGCAATTTTGAACCTTTAACTTTTACCTTTTTATTAAATACCACTGATGATTTTCTTAAAGTTAGTTATAATTTTAATCACGGTTATTTGAATTAGTTTATAATGAGAAATATTTTATTTTAAAAAATAATATTTTTTTGACACAAGTGTGCTTCCTAAAAATTACTTAAGCAAAAAAAAAAAAAAAAAATACTAAATATGTAGAGAATATTTTTGTAGAAATGGTTACTAAACATTTAATGTGTGCTCCGCACCTCAAAATAATCTTCTCACTTTAAAGAAATATTTTTTTGAAAAGGAAATAAAATTAAAAATACGTTTATTTAAGGATTTTAAAATTTTTAATAACAATAAATTTAAAATTTCTAAAGAGAATTTTTCATTTTATATTATTACTTTTTAAAATTTTTTATAAATATTATTTATACCAAAAATTTTAAATGTGTATGAATACTATTAACGTATCATTAATTTAAAATTATCAATGTCAACCATGTGTGTTCACATTCATTCGCTTGGAACAATCGTTTCAAAAGCAGTATTGTTCCAAGAAAAAAACTTTATAACGATAAATTTCATTACTTTGAGCTTGTAACTAATAACATTTTGTTGTCTTAATCGCAAAGTTTGAAATCAGTGTATACGATCATTCAACAAGTTAATAGCAAAATAATGCATAATCTCTAATTTAATTTTTATACATATATCTCTATTTTCAAATCTTTTCTTGATTTGGTTTTTTTTTTCATATAAAATTGCAAGTGCTCGAAATCGTAAAATCCTCACACACATAAACATAAAACTATTTCTTTGATTCTTTTTTTATGCCAATAATTTAAGTAATTTTAATAACTGTAATGACAATATAATAATACTGAAAAAAGTTAAGAATATTTTTTGTTGTTTGCTTTAAATATTATTTAAAGAATTTGATTAGTGTATCCAAACTTGAGTTTCTTGTAATTTTTCTCAACAGTACTTTCACTTAGCAATTTATGAATGGATTTATTGATTTGACTAAATATCTTTCAGATCTCTTTTCAATTTATTTAATTAACTTACAATTTCATGCCAACTGTAATAAATGTTTTAGAAAAATAGATTTTTTACTTAATAACTATATTCTTATGGACAGAATTAAAATATAAATACTGACTGTTTTTATAGTTTTTTGGGCAGAGATCAAATTGAAAACACTCTGCAAATGTGTTACCATTAATTGATTGCTTTTGTAATTATTCTGTATATAATTACTCTGTGTAATTACATTACACAAAGTGATGTAATTACTTTGTGTATATTTTATGTTTCTTAATGAAAAAAAATCCTTTTCTTGAAAGATAATGAGTAATAATTTCAATTATAAACACTTATTTTCAAGAATAATTTCAAGAATTTATGATATTTAGTTTTGTACTATCTTCAAACAATGTTTATTAAAGATACTATTATTACTATAAATGTAAATTCCAATGTTATAAGTTTTTAAAAATATTATTCGTAATTGTATCATTTATAATATTTTAAATTCTGGTTAAACTGTTAATTTGAAAAAATAATTATTGTTCTTTGGCTAGCCAATTTTACTAATTTATAGATTCCACTTTAAAATGTCATATCGCTTAAGACAAAAGAGGATATAGCATGATGCTAACCAAGTATTTTAGACTTTTTTAGCGTATTGTGAGTGAATAGGCATCAACATAATTTCCAGCCCAGAATCTTGCTTAATCAGTAAGATGCTAAGTCTAGAGTATTCTAATTTGGAAGCATGGGTAAAGCCTTTAATATATACTTGACCTGCTACTGGTACAATTTTCCTTGAAAGACATTGCAACCAAGAGCTGTTTAATATCACTTTTAGACAGATCTTCCATCAAGTCAGGGCTCATTATTTCGACAATGAGACCAGCGCCCTCGTCAACCAGTGGTAAATAAAAAAAGTATATAAATATATATGCCTTATTAATATTATTAATAATTAAATACTTTACAACTAAAGCTTTTTTTACATCTTTTTAACTTTAAGTATATATATTTTTAAAAGATAAATTTTAGATCACCATTGAAAAAAATCTATATAATATTTTCCTGCATCTTATGTTACATTTCGCATTAAAATGTATGACCTATTTCAAAAGTAACATGATTTTATAATTTTTAGAAATGGCAATTGTGTATTTCTTTTGATTCAAATAGTAATCTTATTTATATGTAATTTGCATCAAATTTTTTACTTATATAACAACTTATTAAATTATATTTTTAATCAATACTTAATTTTAAGCAATTTTTACAAAACACTTACAAAACAATTTTCAACGCTTAAATGCCAATAAATTCATACCTATTTCATAATTTGTCCCAACCAGTCAAACAACTGGGTCCGGAATTTAAATACTATAAGGATTGACATATTATTCAAAACTATTTCAAAAGTAATGTTAGATTTACCTTATTTCTTTCTTACTATTTATCGTTGCAAATTAAAGATAAGTCCAAATATATATAACTTAAAACGTATTTAACTAAAGTATTGAAGAAATCTCTATTTCGAAGATGAGATTACCTTGAAGAATTAAAACCGGTTTGCATTTCACTTTTTCTCAAGAGATTATAGAAAAGTGTAAATTATATTTCCTTTTCTCTATTCTTTTTAGAAAAATAGTTTTTCTATTATTTTATTTCATTTTGGAGGTATAAAAAGTAATAAAACTATATTTTTTACCAAAAGGAAATATCATTGCTTGAAAAAAGAGTCATAAATATGTTTTTTAGATCATTGAGAGCATGCTTTGATCTTCCACCCTCATTTATTGACTCTAATTTTTTCTTTTCAGTTTTTTGCTAAAACTCTTATTTTCGCAATTTTTCTTTCCTTGAAACTAAGCGTCAATCTGAATAAAATAAATTCATCAAATAACTTTATATATGCTTTTATAATATTTTTAATTATTTGTAAATATTTATATGAAATAATCATATTTAAAAATATTATATAAATTTAAAATAAACTTTTTATATATTGTATTCAAATTTTCTTTAAAGTAATTTTATATAAATAATGTAAACAATCAGAAAAATCATTTCCTATAAAAACGTCCTCTTTCTATCAATTTAATTACTAACACAGACTATGCATAGATATTAGAATACATACAGTTCTTGAATATTTATGTAATTTGCTTTTAAATGTTTATACTAGTTGCATTGTCTTCCCATACACAAATCAGCCAATCGATAATAACTTCAGAAGTAAACACCTTCGCTTTTTGTACATGCTAATTTATAACCGAAATAAAAATAATTAAATGAATTCATGTAGAATTTAATGAATTTTCTGTAGAAAAAGAAATCTTTTAAAATAAGCATTTAAATATTCTTTAGCTATATAAACTTGTGTCATGTTGTTGTATTTCACCAAAAAAGAAAACGTATATTTTTATATACGTATAATAAATTTGCAGTATACCAAAAAGACGACACAATAGATTTTCTATTACTTCGGTATTCATTAAAATAAAAATTGCTAATTTTAGTCAACTCATTTTGTAAACATTAATCAAATTTAAAAATAAATCTTATAATGAAATAAATTTGAGATAAAATAGGAATTATTTAAAAACTATATAGATCTTTTTTATAATCATGATAAAATAACTTCATTTAAACTAATCAAAATTTAAGATTATTTCTTCAAAACATCCTATCATATTTATAATTCTTTTGTTTTAATTCGATGCATTTGCTTACAGTATTTATATTGTATAGAATTTATATAAATATTGCAAAATCTTTTACTTGTGTGTTATGAATCTTAACAATTATCTTTTAAATATTTAGAAGTTATGAATATTTTTGTATAAATAAGTCCCACGTGATACATTCCAGTCCGATTCAAATGAAAGTTTTCTTAGTCAACAGCTGTGTGATGAATGTACGTCATTTAATGAACAACAACGTAGATTCAAAAATAGCATGAATGTTTGCTCTTTGATTTATCTCTTCCTATAAATGTTTTTCATGCATGCATTATAACATTGTTTTCAAGACTCATATTTATAGTATTAATTACATTAATGCAACGTAATATGTCGTCACAAGAGATGCATTAGACTTTAAATTCGTTTGTTTTGAAACTTTGAGCAATAAGTCTTTAGAAAAATAAACACTGATGAGAAGAATTTTTTACAAATTTCTATCGAATTTACTGAGTTCTATTAGAATATACAAGCTTTTGTATGTCATTTGAATTTTAATAACCAATTTATTTACATCATTAATCAATTATCATTCTGATAATTTTAATTCAAACTTCATTATTTACTTCATCACACCAGATAATTTGTAAATTCAATCATATGTATATTTTCTTTAAAATTTTTAGTAAAAAGTCAGTAAAATATAAAATCAAATGTTGAAAATAAATATAAAAAAATATAAAAAGATAATTCTAATTAAGATATAAAAGATAATTCTAATAAATAGTAAAACTGTAAGAATTAATTTAACGATTTACGTTAACATTAATATTTTATAAGCTTTTAGGATATGGAAAATATCAGATCTTATTTAAGAGCAAAATTTAGTTTTATAAGATATATTGGATTAAAATACACATTTTTCGTCTTGATTTAATATGTGGCTTTAAATTAATATTAATGTGCAGTCCATAATTGTTGAACATTTTTGGATACTTTGTGTTTCATTTCCAAGTTTCAATCATAATTTAAATGAAAATTACATTCCTAATATTTAATAATTTTCCATTACACAAAAAATTTAAAAATAATTTTCAAGTAATTTTTGATTAATAACAATGTAGAATTCAAACTTACAAAATTTAAATAATTGCTTAATGTATTCAAAATTTTGTATTTGTCTTGATTTCGACTGTAGAAAAAATTAGAGTCTAATTAAATTTATGTAATATGAATATTATATTCATTTCTCATTGTCATTGAAATATAAACGAACTGATTAAACTCACTTAATTTTATATTAATTATAATTTGAAATTAAAAAAGAATTGTTTTAAATTTGTTATTAAGACAAAACATATAATAAATTAAAAATGTTTTAAAAGAAAATTATAATCTTTATGTCCAATTTAAATTTTCAAAGCAAAGGCGTTATTTAAATTTAATATAACAAAGTACGTCAATGATCATTTTAATGTCAAGCGATATTTATTAAATTTTAATCTTTCTCAATAATTACTTTTCTCAATATTTTAATTTAACAGAAATTTTTTTATAGATTTACATATAAGAGATAGCAAATTTTTTCGTGCAAATAGAAACAAATTTGTGATTGAAAAAAATATCTATCCATACAAAGTATAACAGATTTAATAAATGTTGAATGAAAACTAGTAATGTATGTATTATTCTTCGAAAGATTTAAAAACAATTTATATTTAGAAGTATTTTAGAAAAAACCGAAAATCTATTGTTAATGTTATTTTTATGAATTGTACTCTAAAATAAACGAAAAAAGAGTATTACTATAAATAAAGCGGAAATGTCTTCTTAAAGATTATTACAAAGTAAAGTGTAGACTTTAGGGACTACCTCACTAAGATGTGGATTGTTCCAACAGTTTAAAGTTAGTTAATTTCCTTGTTTAAATTCTTTCAATTTAACGATTAGATGAACAAAATATTTTTTTAACGTACTTTCAATCATCAAGAAACTAGTGTGCAATGCAAAATAATAATAAGTGGACTTGTTTTAAGGTTAAAAACTGTTACAATTTCTCTACAAAGAAATTTAAACAGTTTTTAACCTTAAAAACTGTTTAAATTTCTTTGTAGGAAAATATAATAATTTCTTAAAGTAAAATATAATAAGATCGAAATCAAAGTATTCAATTCTTTTAAACTGTCAATATTTCAACATTATTCGAAAAATACATGTACCAAGATTTTAAAAGCTCAAATGAGGTAAATGAAACTAAAGCAAATCTTTTCATAAATATATTTAGAAATGTTGTGCTTTTGATAACTATAAAATTCAACAAACTCTGTTTCAATATTCTACTTATGTAGTCATAAATTTGAAGATCAAAATCTTTTTCAGGTTCCCTAATTGGACGACATGGAATATAAGTATAAATTTTTTGAACAGAAAGTCTTGTAAAGTAACTAATATATCTTTACTTAAAACTCACAGAAATTGGAAAAATAAACTGTAGACTAAGACAAAAACCAATTGAATACCTTTTCTCTCATAATACTTGATATAATTGATCACAAGCAAGTTTATAAAATATTAATCTTAATTATTTGAAAACATTTCAAAATTTGAAATATTAACTAGGTTTTAAGTGAGAAAACATTTTAAAGCACTTAAAAATAAAATATTATAATACATTTTTTAAAGAAAATGTACAAGATAAGAGTTTTAGGAACAATACTTTGCATATAAATTATTCAACAGTATATTTGAGCAGAATTGACTGACCTAAGTGACAAATCATTTTATTTTATGTAATTATTTTGCATAATTATAACTATATAATAATAATGGAATTTTTTTTTAATTGAACAACCTCTTTCATTATGTTTCATTATACATTTTATTACAAAATTTACCTGACATTTCCTCAGACTTATCATTGCTCATTCTTTGTAGTTTCTTGTAATATGATTTTATTTTTCTACACAATTTATGCTTTCATTGTTTTATTTACTATGCTCCTTAATTTCAAATGCTTAAAGGTTATCAAACGAAAATTTCAAACGAGCTCATCTATTCCTCACTTAAAGGCATTTTTTTTTGTAAATTTGGTACAGCCTGTTTTTTCAAAAGAAATAAAGGATAGATAAAATTACTATTTAGTTCATTTCTTTCTTAAGAATGTCAGCCACAGAAAAGTATAAAGACAAGGACTCAATAAATCAAGTGGAAAAGACGTATTTGTTCAGTTTACGATTTTTCTATACCCGCTATTGTTTTTGTAAGCTGATTTGAACTTTTCTCATTGAAAATAAGTTATCTGACATTTTGTTTAAAAAAATCTCATAGAACAAAAAGAAATTGGACTGTGAACTAGGTTTGAGCATTCAAGGTCTTTTAACAAAAGAAAAATAATGAGAATTGCTGTTGAACTTGTGTTATAATAGACAGTCTTTTCTTTCCATCCTAATTTGTAACTCAAGTATTTACTCGGAGGTCCAAATTTAAAAAAGAATCCTTATTAATTTGCCGTATTTATTCATTATCTATTTTTCATTGCTTATCACCTAATATGGTTTATTTCAGTAAATCAGATTAAAATATTTCAAGTTCAAGAGCAAGGCAAAGATTGCAATTGATATAACTTTTGTAGCTATATGATCATTATCAAAGTAATCAGATAAAACTAGATTTCATTGCTTATACTAAGACTTTAGACGAGTTATTGAATTGAATAGCAGATATGATAATTGAACTCAACTACTTAAAATAGAAAATAACAAAAGCAGAGCTAACTTATTAATTAGAAGACATTGAAAAACACAGTGATAAGCAAATGTTAATAAACGTCAATATTTTTTAAGGTTATATTCGAAAAACTAAGCATTATTTAACGAGATTAATTAAGTTTTATTTAAAAGTTTTATTTAAAAAAATTAAATTTTATTTTAGAAGAATATTTCTGATTAAGAAGAAATTAGTGAATATTGAAAATTTTTAATCATAAAAACGATCTTAAAAATAAATATGATGAGATATTTTAAGATGACTTCTCAAACGTTTTTACTAAACGCTTAAATTGAATGTTTAATGAGCTAAATTAGGAAATCAAACAAAACACGTTTACATAAACTTCAAGTATTTCAGATGAATTAGTACCATAAGGTAAATTTCTAATTAATTTTCTAACGAATTTAAAAGATTTTCATATTAATTTTGAATATTATTTCAAAAAAAAATTTTAATTTAAAGGGAAATAGTAATTAAACACAAAAGTATTTATGTTTTATGAAAAAGCAAAAAAATTATGTTACTTCACAAACATTTTAGGATGTGAATGAAAAATTCTTTTTGTTATATTTTTTTTTATTTATTTCGTCATATTTTACTCAGCATTTTATTTACCTTATATTATACATCGCAAACATATTTTATTATGTTCGTTAGTTTAGCTCCAAAAGAATTTATCAAAAATGAGTACTAATGCAAATGAGCTTTCAAATAATATTTTTTGTTTCTTATCTCTGTCAGTTTTAAGGACAAAATTTAAAATATTTTCTTCTAAATATGATTCCGGAAAGATATATATATATATATATATATATATTTGATTTTTAAGTTTATATTATTGTATCTTTTAGTAATATTTTTTAATATATTTATTATTGGAATTTTGTATTTGAACATGAACGTAGCTAAGAACTCTTAAATGCAAAATTTTTAATTTAATCAAGTATAAGTGCCAAAAATATGTATAGCTGATATCAAATTTTCAATATTTTCAGTATTATTCTGAAAAAGGTATGTATTTAAAATCCATTAATTTTATGCTTTATACCCGTGTAGTTAAGGGTTATATTATAAAATATATACTTTAAGTGATTTTAAATTATTTTTCTTCAAAGCATTTTAACATAAGGATAATAAAATATATTTAAAAATATTTTTGTAATGTATTAAATTGTATAGACAAAATGCACTTTTGTTTTGAAAATTTTATAAATGTTTCTATAGGGTTTTTATATGTTCTTTGCTGAACAATACTATTTCAATAATGCGCATACGTAATGTATTTTAGAATATATTCAAAAAACTGTCATGAACTATGAATGTGTGTAAGTTACTTTATCATTACTTTATCTTTTCAATTAATTTTTTTACACATGCATTCCTGCAGTTATTTTTGCTTAATTTTTTTATAAATAAAAAAGTTTACTTAATATGCTGACCTAATGAATGCTTTCTTATTAAATTTTCGTAAATATACTTTACATCAATTTATTTTATAATGTGAAATTTGATTTGTTTTATTTCTAGCTAGAAGGAAATTTATTTTTCCCTATTTTTTTATTTATTATTTATATTTCAAATTTTACATTAGGAAATTTAAGTTTTTGATCTTAATGTATGATTGATGATAACAATAGTTATTATTATTATTCACATTCCTTCTGCAAATTTTTTGGCTTATAATAATTTTTAAATTGAAATTTATTGCATTTTTTAAGTTTTGGAATATTTTGTTTTTAAAAGTTTGTTGAAAACCAGTCCATGTGCAAAACCTTATAGACTTCTGAATATACATATATTCTACATAAATAAAAAAGCAGTATAACCAGGATGAATAGTTTTCATAAATAAATTTATTTTGTAATATTGTATCAATCTGTTTAATTAAACTTTTTAAATCTTAATGTTAAGTATATAATGTAGAAAATTTTCGTGGTCTATTTTCTTAATTAGGCAAATTGTTGTAAATACACGCAATTCTTAACTGAACATAACAATGTCACTTCTTAATTCTGTAATTTAATAGATTTTAATGGAATAGATATTTTTTGTGACTGAGAATTCCATTCTGAGAAAAATTTCATATCGATAGCATTAAAAGTAATTTTATAAATGTAATGTATATGTGTTAGATTTGTAAATTGCTTGAGAATAATGATGAAACGAATAAAAATTCTTTTTTAAAAGAAAAATGAAATAAATTACTTTAGTATTATACAAACTTTTTGAAAACATTATTTGAACACATTGTTAAGTATAAATGGAAGATCATGTGTGAAATCTTATAAGAAATTAAATATATGTTATTTTTCTTGTATTTATTTTCTCACAGTTGTCTGATTTTAATGAAACTAAGTGTAAGCACATGAAAGGATATTTATGAAAAAATATTCATTTGAGTTAATGAATTCTAATCAATAAGTATAACTAATGGGTTTCAGATAGTTATGAATAATGTAGGTAATTTTCTGAAACCTGAATGATATTTATAATCTGATTTTATTTTGAATTTTAAAATAAAATTCTTTTGTGAATAGAATTAAATGAAATAGAATTAAATATAATCATTTTATACTTTCTTTGGAGACTACTTTTGGAATTTAATTCATACATGTAAGAAAAATGGTCTGTTCATGAAATTATTGTAACTTTAAAAATTGTAAAATAATAGTTTACCGAAAGAATAAAACACAATTATGAAGTTTTATAAAGCATTCCCTGAATATTTATTTAACAAGTAGATACAATTATGATATCCCAAAATTTACTTGTAACATTTGCTGAAAAATATTTATCTTCACATTAGCGACTTGTTTAGATCTACTTATTTTTTTGCTAAATTATTTATTAAATATATATGCTAAGTTTTTTTTTAAGAAAATTTGCTTCAGTAAAGAAAATTTAAAACAAAATACAGCAGGGTTTAAAACAGAAGTAAATATAAAATATTCGAATAAAGACAACTAATGAAGAAAATCATGTCAAAAAATTATTTAAAAATTGAATTTACGGTACTGTAACGAAAGAGGAAAATACTTATTATTCTATAAAAATTTAAAACTTATTATCGCAAACTCACAAATAAAAAGTGTTGCATTTTGGATTATTTAATAAATAAATAGTTCAAAATAATGAAATTTTGAATTCTTATAATAAAATGTCATTTAAAGGGTTTAATAAGAAATAATCACTTCAACCTAAGCAATTGCAGATAAGAAATACTTTGCGATATATTGAGGCAAAATAAAATAATTCAATGCTTTTGGGAAATATGCTTGATTCTTTTACACTGTGAATATTCTCAAAATTTCGTGACAACGTGTAGAAATAAACAAGGATAATGTGTTAACAGAGCAATATCTAGTTTTTCAGAGAATAAATAATTTCGTGAATACAAAAGCTCAGCTATATATGATCCATTTGTTCTGCATTTCTTTCGTGAAAAGCGGAAGAAAAAAGAACAGTTGAATTTTCATCTGTTCCGACCATCTGAATTTTTTCACAGAAATGATCTATCTTATTAAAATAAACCAGGTTAATTACTTTTATGCTGAGCTTTCATACTATCCATCAACTTAGGTTATTTAATTTATGTGAATTGCCTGTTTGCTTTTTCAAAACCAAAAAAGTAGTCTACTTTCAATAATCAATGCTGAAAAATGATTTAAGAGAAACTTCATAATTGTCTGCCTTTCTTATTCGAATTTTAAAATAAGAATAATTCTCACATTTATTTATAAGTTTGAGCAATTAATTTAAAAAAGAATTTTGCAGCATAATTTGAAACTCAGTAATGCAGCTAACGGTTTTGGTGATAGTGTATGTATGTTTTAATAAATATAATCAATTAAATATGTAACAATAAATGTAAGTGTATTTCAGTGTAATTCATTTGATGCTTATTAATAATACAAAGCAACAGCAAATGAATAAACTGATACTTATATGAAAGATATAACTCATGTCCATTTCTGGCCATTTTTCTACATTTAATTTGTTCTATTTATGCAAAAATCTTGTAAATTATTTCCTATTTTTGATGAATTAAATTTTGTGGAGATTGGTATTTAAATTTTTGCAATATAATAGACATTCTTCAGTGTTAAAATGTGATGGTTTTATATTAAAATTAATGACTCAATGAACACATTGTATTCTTTGGCAATAATTTTTTTTCTTGACTCTATTTTCTGAATTTTTATTCTAATACAAAAAATTATAGTTGAAGAATCAAGAGAGTATAGGGAAGATTAAAACATTTTATAAATTAAATAATCAATTTATTAAATTTATTTCTCAAAGTCTGTTTTCTATTGAGTGACTAAATCTCTGCAACTATTTTGCGAAGAAATTATGCATATGAAAAATTATCTACTGAACTATTTCATTTATTCATTAACTAAATGTCTGTTTAATTTCTTTAATAAGCTTTTCAACAAGTTAAAATTAAACACATTTTTCTAAATAATTTTCATAATATTTTAAAATTTTTGCGTTCAAAAATTTTCCAAGAACTTTTACTAAAGAAGTACTCATGTTGAAGCCAAAAAAGTGTTTTCATATACTTTTGCATCTGATTTTAAAACATGAAGTTTTTATTAAATAAGTTCTTACTAAAATCAACGTAGATAAACATACCAATCTACATACGAGTTTTAGACGGCTGAGTTTCTATTCAGCATTTAAATATGTTCTCATCGCGACATTTATGTGATGACATAGTTTTCCAGACTACTCGTAAATGTATTTTAAATGCAGATAGGTGACACAAATTAAACATAAAGATAGCTTTTGAAAAAATGCAAAATGATAGCCTTATTTCTTACTTTCCTGCTTCTCGCCTTGTGTTCCGGTCTCCATAGAAATGAAAGTTATGATTCCCCATATACCATCAAAAATATTTTTCCTGGCTTCATAAAAATACTGTTTAATGCCATGTATATCCTCATATAATTATAACAGTTGAGTTAATAACTGTCACTATACTTAATGGATTCATCCATTATGTTTGAATTTACACAACATTTAATTTCATTCTGATTAAAATAATCTGATTCAATGAATTCAATTTCTTCTGATAAACATTTCATGAAGAATTTTGTATAATGGAAATGATTTTTCAAAACATATACAAATAGTATAATAATATTTATAAAATAGGAGGAATAAGGACTGTTAACAAATTAAAATATCTAAATATTTTAACAGTGTCTGATTTCTTCTATTTTAAAAACTATATACGATAAATATCACAATTCTAAAAATATGTCTAATCCATTATTAAATTGATTAAATTAGATACCATTCATTTTCAAATAATACAAAGACATATTTTAATCCTCATATTAAGATAAATTTCATGGGAATTCTTTTAATTTTGTATATTTTTGGATCCTTGTAACTTTTTAGATCAAAAACTAATAGTGTTTTCAATAACTTATAAAATATTATTCAGTTTTATTTATATGATTACATATGTTAAGAATATAAAGAGTAAAATTTTTGAATTTATTTAAGTTTTATAATTCTAAGCACAATTTTTAATATTAATTGCTAAGGTTTTATTGCTAATACGCAAACTTAAGAATGACTATTTTTATTTTACAAAACTTCTTTTAAAAACTATTCCAATACTTTAATGTTATATGTTATAAAATAAATTCATGAATTAAAATTATTAAATAATAATCGAGAAATTATGAAAAATTAAATTTCTTTACACACACACACACACACACACACACACACACACACACACACACACATATATATATATATATATATTCACTTTAGTATTCACTTTTTAAATTATCTCATTAAGGAATAAAATAATATAGCTATTGTTATTGATTTTTTGTTAATTTTAATACTAAATTCTCGTAAAAACTCAGAGATAAATTAAATAATATTATTTCATTTATCATTTTCAAGTTTCAAATAATCTAATAACTTTAACAAATTTATAATACAATGTATTGACTAGTATGATATAATAAATACGTTAAGGAAAGCTTGACTTTAGGCATTTTAGGTTAAAATGAAAGATAATTTATAAGGAAATGAGTTCAAGTAATTATGAATATATTAATAAGCATTTATTTATTAATTAAATAAAACATTATACTATATTTATTTTTCTATCAAGAAAGCTAATATTTCATTATAATATTTTTTGTGATTTTATACTTAAGTAAATAAGATGATGGTTTTAAATGAAAATTTTTTCTATTTTTTTATAAACTTTTTTAAATATTTAAGTCAAAATTAAATAAAATACAAATTTACCATAATTTTTATTTCACTAAACTTCTGAATTTCAGCGTTCATACGATTTTCCGTTTAATGAGTTTTTGAAAAATATGCGGCAAAGAAAACTAAGTTTCCTGTTTGAGAAACCACGTTAACTCTTATTCCGAATTCAATATATATTTCTCACGGAAATAAAACGAGATGGAATTATTGGTAGTAAAAAGTAAAGAATTCCAGTGAAGGTGATTTCTCGCCCCATCTTTAGATAAACGTTTTATTTATAGTGATCCTTTCTTCCCCCATGATGATTAAAAAGTATTTTTTCATCAAGGAAAAGCGAAAACGGATCATGACAGAGAAGCTAAAAAGTTTCCGGTATTGATACGAAATCTTTGTAGGACACTAATTGAAATGCACTTCGCAGGATTTTCCTCATAGAAGAAAGTATAAAGGAATTCTAAAAATTACGAAAAAAACATGAGAAATATCAAGCTAAGCGATTTCAAGTGAAATCGAAAACACTTAATTTATGACCATTAATGATTTTTAAGGAACTTCTTTGGTTCTATCATTGTTTGCGGTTGGTTCACTGAAGGACAAATTACTGTTCAGTGAGTTTTCTGGTAGATATATGTTCTTTTTATATTTGTAATTTCATTTCCAACGGTTGAAATTTGGACATCCATAAATTTTATTTTCATTCTCAAAATGTAGTTCACCATTCAAATGTAAATATTCACAACATGCAAATTTTAATTGACAAACTATGGAAAATATGTAAATATATTAAAAAAAATTCAAGCTTAAATGTTGCTAAATATGCTCAGAATAAATTAGAAAATTGAATAATTAAATATCATTATGTCAACACGACATTGTGATATGCATAAGTTTTAAAGTCAATTTATATATATATATATATATATATATATATATTTATCAAGAATTTATCTTAAAAATAATTCCAGAGAAAAATAATTAGATTCTGTTGGACACTGGCTTTTATAATTATATTTTATATGTATTTTAAACAAATTAATAACCACTAGTAGTAAACTATTATCATCATTAAAATAAATTAACACCTGAATGTCGCCAATTAAAGGATCAAGTATCTCATTTTAAAAAAATATCTAATTCTTCACTCAAAATTTAACATTATTTTTTTTACAATTTTACTTCTTCTGATCGCATTTTTATATTCTTTGTAGTATTATGCTGAAATTAGGAATTTCTTATATCCAAATATTTCTGAGAGCTTAATCCATAGCAATATGATTTTGATTTAATAACTTCACGCAATAATGCTTAGAGATTTATAATCAATTTTAGAATTTTTCATCGTCTACTAACGTAATATTTAACTTGACCTTACAATACTGTAGAATTCATTTATTAAAACCGGCAAAAAGTAAACAACCTTGAAAATTACTCTCCACATTTAATGTAAACAGGTTTGATATTGGAGGATTTTTTTCGGTTTAAATTAGATGTTTTGAATCATTGGTATAAGCTCGTATCAAGCAATCAGCCATTTTGAATCATATCATTATATTAATATTCGGTATTAAAGCAAAATCGAAAAAGCAACAACTTATAAAATTACTAATCCTCTTTTTATACAAATATTACTTTTTTATGAAAATCATATTCAATATGTTGAAACAGCTTCTTAATAATGTTTACAAAAATGACATTAAAGCTAATTAATATTGCAAAAATCATTTTAACTAGCTTTAATTTAAAAGTAAAAAATTAATTAGAATTAATTAATAAGAAATTAATAATAATTAATAAAAAAATTAATAAGAATAAATTTTCTAAGAATTTTAATGCGCAATTAAATCCAGGATCAAAAAACTTTTCTATGTACTGAAATTAAAAGAAATCTTCAAATATACAATCAATAGAATATTCGAATATTTTGTGAAAGACAAATGTTTTCAAAATTTCTCTTCGTATTTTAATAAATAATCATTTAAATATGTGTATGCATAATTAAAAATGCTTAAAATTGTTGCTTATTAACAAACACATGCTTTAAAATTCATTCTTAATGTATATGAATTATAATACTTACTTGAAATTTAATTATAAATAATCCTAACTTTCTGTCAAATGATTTGGGTCTGTTTTATTTTCACAAAATTTTTAATAAAAATGTTAAATGACATGACTTTATTGATATTTAAAGCAGGAAAAGGTATTAGTGATGACATTTCACAGAAGAGTTTTAGTATATTTTATCAAGAGAGAGAGAGAGAGACTGTGTTTTTACCAAGAAATCACAAAGGTCACAAATCTTTTCGAAAGGAATTAAAATGTAATTCTAAAACCTTTCGATAAATTAGATGATATTATTATCAGATACATAAAAAACTAGAATGGGATAAAAAAAAGAGCGTAAAAATGCATGAGTAGATAATATACATAAGCACCCTTATACCTCAATGACTGCTAAAATTTATTTGAACAAATATGAACTTAGTGGTCAGTTATCAACTCCATGATAGGGTATAATTTACATTCATCCACTATGTTGTTACGCAAATGGTTTTGATTTATAGTCAAGAGAAATGAAGAAGATGAAACTATTAAAAATTACTTTGTTTTACGACAAATTATAATGTGAATAATATTTCCCTACTTTGCATATTTTATTCCTGGAATAATATTAATTTAAAAATAAGATTTATCTCGTGAAAATATAAATCCATGATTTTGTTTTAAGTTTCCTTTTTTCTTAACATTCTCAAATTTTATCGCTTGGGATATCTCCAAATTTATGGATTTTTTTCATAAAAATATATTAGGTATATATATATATATATATATATATATATATATATATATATATATATATATATATATAAGTAAATTTCTGTAATTTTAAGATGAATGTGCATTTGATTTATTTTTTCATTGTCTTTTATTCTTTCTTAAAGCATGAAAAGAGCTATATATATGCTATTCAAGTAAATTATACTTCTTAATATAAATATCGTAATCATCAAACCAAATAATGCCAGTTTCATTTTCAATTGACTTTATAAACTTGTACACTAGAATGCCTTTATACAGATTTACAGATAAATAACTATTTTTTAACATTAATATAATATATGAAATGCAATATAGAATTATTTATATTTTTTGACCACACAGCAAATGAAAATTCAATGAAGCATAGCTTTCAATTGCTTTTTTAAAAGAAGTGTTAAATTTGAAAAAAATTACAAGTAACACTAGATACATTAGTTTTCTAAAATAAATTGGGACTCGTACTCTCAAGATATATTTTTTTTTAAATTTTAAATAAAATATTTTTGAAAACGTGTTATTATTTTCACTGAATCTACTGATGATAATTTATCAGCCTTAAAAACGTTAACTTTATAAATTAGTTTTTAAGTAATATGACATTCATTGTTATTTTTGAATGTTTGCTTTTTAGGAATGTTAATATAATCTGATATCATCTTAACTTATTAGAATCCCTTTCTGTACCCCAATGTTAACTTATAAACATACTAAAGCTCTTGATTAATTGATGATCGGTTGAAACCAACATTTTTTTATCTATTTATTGCTGTCTGATTATAGAAAATAATTTGAGCATAAACTGAACACTGGGGATTTATTCTTAGGCAAATGTTGACCTGTTGACTAATATATGAAATCAACAAATGAAAATGGCTTGTATTTTGATTAATATTTTTATTTCAATTATATTTGCATTTTTGTAACTAAATTTGGATATTTTTAAAGTCTTTTATTTGTTTTTAACATTACACAGCAGTTGAAACATCATTAGAGAAATTTTAACCTATAAGAAAGTTTTCTTTTTATTTTATGTTCAGAAAGATGTAACTTATAATTTTTATTCTTATTATTATCACATAAGCAATTTGGAGGATTCAGAAAATTTGTAGAGTTTGAATTCAGTTTATTTTAAACATAATAAATTTTCGATTTTTAGAAAAACTGAGGGTAATTTAGCTTTGTATTTAATTTATTTTTAACAACAGCAATTTTCAAAAATTTTAACAGTAAAAAATTAGTAACAGGGGATTTTGAATTTCAAAAAGTATGAAAAACATATTGAATAAAAATTAGATTTTTAAATTTTAAACCATTAAAATTAAATTCCTGAAGCAATATATAACGCTAATACAATAAAATAAACGGCTTTTTTTAAAGTTAAAAATCACACCCGGTCATTATTAGTGAAGGAAGTAAGCGTAATCAATCCAAAACAACTGGCGTCAGGTTTCATCAGGTGACAAAGTCACCGTGGAAGGGTAATGCATGTGAAAACATACGTCATCACCAAGGAGTCACTGCTTTTAGAATCAAAACAAGCTTTCGGTTCCGTTATAAAGGCTGACGAAATCATAAACGTTAGAGAAAAAGAAGGATAACTGTCCAGAGCTGGATTTTTCACGTGTTTTCTGGAAGAAAGATGGAAATATTGCGGTGAATTTGGATAAGGAAGAAGCAAATCGAAGAAGCTGGTTGACCTAAATTTCCCACCAAGAATTTAGGTCACTCGTTTTTGGCCCTGCCCGATCCAGATCTTGTTTCGGCATGGACCGGTCCCCTGTTCTGCTATTAAAAATCCAACCGGACACCTTCAATTTCATTGCGAAATTACATTAAAACTCGAAGCTTCCTCGAGAAGAGTATCAAAGGATGATTTTCTATTTTTTCCTTTTTTTTTTTTTTTTTTTTTTTTTTTTTTTTTTGGTATATTCAGAGAAGTTTACCTTCAAGCTTTTGTTTTTCCAAATAGGCAGATTAAGATGCTTTGGTATTATTCAAATAAGGTGAAAGAATCCCAATACTTCCTCGTTTCTTCTTTCACAGTGATAATTCTCTTTAGAATTATGTATAAGGTTTCTTTTACAGAATTCTTTTTTTCAACAAATGCCATAAAAACATGTTTATTTCCTCACGAAAAATTTGACTCTAGAGACTTGTTTGCTCGATATCAAAATTTATTTTTAGATATAACTTTTGAAACAAAAGTTTCTTCTTTTTATTTGTTTTAATTTATAGCATAAAATGTCCAGAGATTTTTTCACTTTTTATTGAAAAATATTAATCTTATTTTTAATAAATGTTATGATACAATGATGTATTTTGCTGAACCATTATGATATACAGAAATATATTGCAACCTTATTTCAAATTAATTTTGCTAACATTTCCACTCAGAAAATTTATCATGTAAAACTTTATTTCTTACAGTAAATGCATTACAAAAAATTTACACAACATATCACACATTATTATTTAAAAGTTTGTAATCAATAAATGCGTAAATGTTTTCAATTAGAAAAGTTCTGTTGAAACTTCCTTATTTAACACCTTCGTAAATTAAAATTTGTGTAACGTATATAACCATTACTCCGAATTGTACAGGAATGTTTCGAAGAGACCAGTTGGCTTATCAAAAGTTTCACTAATTTTGTTTTGCATTGTTTGAACTGACGCGGCATTTAAGTGAATACAATTATAACTGGAAAACAATGTGATTGTCTCAGTCTTACCAGTTGAGCGCATCATTTCTCGCAAATGATCTTGTCATGCAACAATTATTGTTTATTACTGTAGGAATATGCATCGTTTGCTATGAATGCAGACAAAACTTTTTCACGACTATTAAAATCTTATTTGTGTTTTTAGTGTATATAAAATGATTAGTTTTTTGACAACATGTAAATATCTTACAATTATTTTTTTCATCATCATTTAAAATAACGGGTGGGAGAGATATCAGTTTGAATGAGAGTATAATATTTGAGAAATTAGTGTTACCTTTCTTTGTTTTACTATATAATAATCATCCCCTACTTAAATAATTCAAAATTAATATGTAGATTATTAAAGACTGAAAAAAACTATAAAAAAATAAAGTAACTACTGATAGTTTTCTTTTGTTCTTTATTAAACTCATTTTCTTTTGGCATTTTATAAAATAAATTGTGTTTTCTTTCTCACATTCAAAACTCTTTATAAATGCATTTATATATAAATCAATATTTTTACACTACATTACATTCTACCATTTGATAAATGTATGGGTGTTTTGTGAATCATATCTCTTGCAATTAAAGAATCTGATATCAATTCATAAAAAGCATTATTTGAATGTAAATAACGATGTTAATTAAATGAAATATTAATTTTCCGACTACAAAAGCCATTAAAAATTTTTTTTTAATATTTACACGCCCTTCATTTTTTGCAAGTAAAATATAAAAAATCAAAATAATTCATAAAGTTTAAATTTTTTATCACAAAAGTTTATTTCCTGATGTTAGAATATTTCTTCTAGAAGCACGACTTCATAATTTCTTACTATTTTTAAATTAATTTGTATAACTAAAATAGCCTCCACTTAAAAATTGATTTTTGATGAAAATAAATAAAATTGAAATGCAAAACTATAGACATTTTCATTTATATTGCTTTGTTTAATGCAGTATGTTCATATCTTTATTTTTCAAACTTGAACCAGGTATCATATCACTGACAAGATGTAATCCATCAAAGTTGACATTATATATACAAAGCAGTATATCTCCAGGCTCTCTTTTATTTAAAAAAGAATGTAATCTTGAAAAGAATAACAACAAAAATGATGTGTCGCATCAACAGTGAGCAAAAAGATTTTGAATCAGGTAGAAATTATTTCAATCATTATATAACTGAAACCTAGTGATTAAATAATGACATAGTGATGCAGAAAAGATATTTTTCAGATAGTACATGGAATAAGAACATATGCAGATTTCATACATTTATATTTTCCGTTAAGAATCATAACTTCAGACGGCAAAGTTTCGAATGTCATCCATCAAAATACGTGGATTACAAAATGCGTTTCAGAAGTTGTTAGCTGCACTTTGAAGTTTGTGTCATAATGCTTATATTTGTTCAACAAAAATGAGTTATCTATGGTGTTGCATATAAATGGAGGAGCTAGTCATTGTGTTGGAGAAATAGATATAAAACAACGATTTGACACTAAACTGCCCAAAGTTTTAGTTCATGCTAACAATAGTAGTTGCTTCAAACCAGAATTTGAGAAAAATTGATCTTGCTAATAAGAAAGAATTCAGAGACTGTTAATTGCTGAATTATTATAATGGGATGAATTCTGTTAAAGAAAGCAGTGAATTATTTCATAAAAATACAGATAATGTGATAGGACGTTGAAAAAAATGTCAAATAGATATCAAAACTTCACACGTCATGGGTTTGCATACATCCACTTTTTAGAATCTTGATAGAAAATTATTAAAAAGGGCATTGTTATAAAACCTGTGATTGTTTCCGAATATGATTCCCATTATCAGGTAAATTTACAGTCTCAACCACATAGAGAATACAATTTTATTATGGTGCGCTAAAATCATTTCATAAAATTTCTTAGTTTACTTTGATAACATATGTCCTTCTAAAGAATTCTATACAATGAATACAAAAGAACACATTTAGGCATTGAATAGAACTCCATACAATGCCAATAGAAAGTATGCAATAATTTTCTTACTTTGCCTCAAAACGTCAGCCATTATATAAAAACCTAGGTGTTCTATAAAATGCTAGAGTTTCATAATTTCTATGTAACGCGCAACCCTACAAACGCACATACATACTTAAAAAGAAACGATCACCTTACTAACTATAATTCTTTTAATTGATTCTTTGCTATATGTAATCATTTCTAAGAAATTTGAAACTACATGATAATTGAATAATGGTATGAAAAAATAAAAGCTATACTTTTTATTTTTCTGTGAGCTTCAATTTTTCAAGTGTTACTATTTCATTTGAGTATAAGAATAAAATATAAGTCTCATATGGGCTCTTAATTTAAAAAACATAAAAATCCTCAAAAATGTGATAAGCGAAGGGACACATTGTATAGTAAAGTTAATTTATTACTTTATGTGATATATATAAGTAACATATTATTTTTTAACTTGTAAATATGTGCAATAGTCAGTTAGCTATTAATTTAAATTTCATGAAGAATTTTTGTTAAAAATTTTTTATAATATTATTTAAATTGCTATCTGTAGAAATCTTAAAAATTTTTGCAATTCGGATTATTATCAAACTTCGGAAAAACCGTAATCATTATACTTAAATTTATAATACTGATAATAAAATCATATTCATATAATAGAATATTTATAGGTATTTCTATTTGTAAATATTAATTTTTGGTTTATTTAAAATTTTATAAATACTACTATGCTCTTTGTAATATTTAGCATTTTTTTTATTGTTAAAATACTAAAGTCAATTGGAATAAGCATTTTATAAAAACTAAAAAGAAAGTGTATTTTAACATATTTACCTAATGAATTCATACTCAATTAAATAATTTTTAAAATATTTATAACAAAGTTACCTCCCTGCTCTTGTATTAAAAACTGATTACATTTCTACGCTATTTCAAATATAATAAGCTTTATTTCCAACTCAATTCATTTGCAATCACGCATAGTATCTACTTCTTTTTCCCTCTGCTATATTCCAGAGATGTTTCAAAACATGTTGGATTAGCTTGAGGTAAAAATCCTTGTTAAAAATCTTTTGTAACAGAGATTATCTCTTGTAACTTATCCGTGGGTTGCGAGGATGGGGTTAAATTGTTCCATGTTAGCAACCTATGCTATTGAAGCAAGGTTAAATGCTGTGGGGCAATAGCAGATGTTACTGACCTTTCCTCCGATGAAAGAATGAGTATATTAGCTTCTAGGCAAAACGTAAATAGTGAAAGTTAGTTCATCGTTAGAGCCTGGCATTAATCGTAATTCAACTAGAAATAAGAGAACATACTTTCTCTTATTTTGTTTTTTGAATCAAAGGAATCTCAGGCAGTAAAATGAAATTTACTGCCTTCCACCACATTGAAGATAAATTGTACGCGATACTTGAGATTGTAAGGCTATACATAACCAAGAGAATAATTCGGTATTTTACTTCTTCCTATTAAATTGACTTATTCTTCTCATTAATTGCTTGATGTTTTTTTAGTGAATTTAACTGCTTAAAGTATCATTCTTTCACATTTTATATTTGTAAAATTAAAAATCCAATAATTCATATATTTTATTAGTATTTTATTCATGAATTCCTTTTCAACAGTGTAAACATTTGTTTTAAAATATATGAAACGGTATAGTAATGTGTGAAAACTTATAATAGCATATAAGTGAATTTAGTTTAATTTTTAAACAAAAAACTTATTAACATCCAACGTTAGCTTGATAATATGCATATCAAAAATCTGTAGCACAATTTATGAATAACGAGGATTATGACATGATGAAATTACAAGTGTTAAATGATTTGAAACAATCTCATAAAAAGCTAATTTTAAATAGATTTAGATTAATTTTTATAATGGAATATTTTATAGTCTCTAGCTATCTGGGCCCTTGACATAAATCCAGTTAATATGCAAGTAGTAGGTAAAATATGAAATCATTTTAATTAATATTATTTTTGATGGTAAACAATTATTTTTTATTTGTCTAAAAATATAAGTTTACAGACAATCACGAATTTTTATACTATGTGAGGATGTTTGTCAAACAATACACACGAATTAAAATCATGATTTTATATATTTTTTTAAAACAAAATGTCTTTTGTGTTTTAAAAAATATTTTTCCTCTTAACTTCAATCCTTAATGCTTACCATGTATGAAAAGAATTCTTAACTTTAATTGATTTAAATGTTTTCAAAATTTGGAATATTAAAAATTTATTGTGGAATCATAAACTTACAGAAATGTTATGAGATAAGTATATAAATTCTATATTTATAATAATTACATTAAACATTAAGGGTGACAGTACTGATGGTAAGCACATCGATTTCATTTTATTACATTTATAGTTCGATTTAAAAAATTTCACAATGTAAATATATTTAAATTAATTAAAATTTATTTTAAATTACAATAAATTTAAATAATTTTTAAATTTATTATAGTACGATTTCTGAATGCTATCATTATGGTGCCTTTATAATTTCAATATTCAAATAATATTTACTGAAAAAATAATTTCAGTTTGCTTGTGACAGTATATATTTGTTATTTGTGAACACCTGAATATATTTGTTTTTAAACTATTCATAACTTAAAAATTATAATAGTCTCTTTCCCTTTTCAGGGAAAAATTTTTATTGCCTGAAATGATAAAATTCGTGTTTAATGCATTATTGAAATATCAGTTTATCTTATTGTTCATAAAATTATAAATGCTGACAGTCAATTGATTTAAAAGTCACTATTAATGGAATTATTTTCTCATAAAACATTTGAAAAAAATGTTTTTAAATTTATTAAATTTTATGATTTTTAATAAGTTTTAATAATTTATTTATTCTCATTTTAATTTCCTTTATGATTTTCTTTCAATAGTATAATTTTTTTAAATAAAATAATTCCAATGTAATGTCATATTACTACATAACAACTTAGTTTACGTTTTATTCAATTAATATATTTCTGAACAAAATGTAATTTTTAAAAATTATTTCGGATGTTGTTTGTTAT